>DF242612.1:9069-58744 GCA_000507305.1 Breviolum minutum Mf 1.05b.01
CAACAACAGCAACAACAACAACAACAGCAACAACAACAACAACAACCACAACCAAAACCCACCAAAAACCAGCTACTGCCACCCAACCCGAACTCACACTCTCTTCCCCGGCACTGCCGGTGGGTGCGTTAGCTCTTGAATAATCATCATGCGCTGTAAATACATACCATATACCAGTAGTACCGCACAAGGCGGTGGCGGAAGTTTCAAGAAGACGAAAACTATAGGAGAGATTGATCGTTGTGAGTCACGGATGTCAGAGCAAAAACACTGACCAACTGACTAACTAGCTGACTGACTAATTGACTAATTGACTTATTGATTAACTGAATAATTGCCTAAGTGACGGACTGACTTATTGACTGACTGACTGACTGACTGACTGACTGACTGACTGACTGACTGACTGACTGACTGACTAGCTGACTTCTAACTGACTAACTGATTAACTACCTCAGTTGACTAACTGACTAACCAACTGACTAACTGACCAATTGACTACTTGAGTAACTGACTAAGTTAACTAATTCACTGATTCAGAAACTGACTAACTGACTCATTGACGAACTATCTGACTAATTCATTGATTCATTATCTGACTAACTGACTATTTGACTCACAATCTAATTGACTAGTGTGACTAGTTGACTGATTGATTGACTGACGAACTTGCTAACTGACTAATTTTTCGACATCTGAACTTCAAAAAGCGTTCCGAAACCGTCAGTTTTTTTGGCATTTTGACTTGGACATGTGCTTCTCGCCACAGCGGCGTCCAATTTCTCGACATCGGAACTTCAAAAAGCGCTCCGAGACCATCAGTTCTTTAACATTTTGACTTGGAAATGCGCTTCGCCACAGCAGCGTGCAATTTTTGCGCATCAGAACTCCAAAAAGTGCTCCGAAGCTGACGTGGTTTGTACGTTTTGACTTCAAAATGTGCTTCTCGCCACAGCGGCGTGCAATTTTTCGACATCAGAACTTCAATAAGTGCTCCGAGCATGGGGTGTTTTGTACATTTTCACTTCAAAATGCGCTTCTCGCCACAGCGGAATGCAATTTTTCAACATCAGAATTTCAAAAAGTGCTCCCGGACCCTGGTGTTTTGTGCATTTTCATACATTTTGACTTCAAAATGTGCTTTTCGCCGCAGCGGCGTGGAATTATTGATTTCTCTGCTGAGCACCTATACCTCCGCACCCGCCGCTTTAACAGGCCTACTTTTCGACTGACCCGACACACGAATCATTGAAAAAACGCAGCATTTCGCGACTTCTCTAACATTTGGCGCGGATGTATATCTTCTTTCTTCAGACTTTCGTGCTAGTGCATCTTCTTTCTGCTGACTTGACTACTCTACTCTGCTTTTCAACTGTCCATATTGTCGGAAGTTAGACTTCTAAACTTCCTTCGACAATCATATATAAATACCTGGGCTTCCACCACCATGAAAATAATGGCTGACCCAATTTCGATGATTAAAACCCTTAGGCAATCAATGGTGGTTATATTAACACTCATTGTTTCAATGGTGGTTGGAATCCCAGGGCCTACATATATAAATATAATGTTGTAAAATTCCAGTTCAAGGACTTTTTCTGCCAATATCTGGTGGTTGTGCTGGGGGTCTCCCTGGAGGCGGGATCAGGGTCCTACACCATAGCAGTGCTCCTGATGGAACAAAAAGGAATGGTAATCAAAAAGAGAGAGAGAGGTGAGGGAAAGTGAGGAACAGGGTCCTACCACTATGGCGGTTGTCCTGTTCATGGAGGGGTGGGGAAGGAAAGAGGCGGGAGAGGTGAGAAAGTGGGGTCAAACCACAAAGCTAGTTGCGGATGACGTGCAATTGTGTGGGATGTGGTTAAGAAATGTGATTTTGGCCCCAGTGGCGGTTGTCGCATCTGTTAAATGAAAATTAAATGAAAATTAAAGGAGAGGAGAATAAACAATAAGGACAGTCAAGGTCCTACCGCTATGGCGGTTGATCCAGTTCCTGTTTCTGTTGAAATTTCCTGTCTTATCAGATGGTTTTGGATCATAATGCTACAGAACATCAAAACAAGAACCAGGCCTTCAAGGCTGCCGTCAGGGTTTCCCTCGGTGCGGCTTGCAGCACGTTTGCGAGCAATTCGCGGCGACGGCCCTGAAGATTGCGGAGTAGAGTTGGACGGAGTGTTGTTCACTTGCTTGAGCCAGAGTCCACTATCCGACAACTCAGGAGCTGAATCAGTTTCCAACAATGTTGTTCACTACTACAATGCCTTGAGCATTGTTCCTCGAAAAGTCCTCCCGGGATAGCCTCGACCTGTGGGTGCTACAGAGCCGCATGCCGCGGTGCGGCTCGGCAACCAAATCTCGACGCCAGCGGCAACTCGCCGCAATTCGCGCACCCAGGGGAGTCCGAGTTCCTTTAACACTGCCGTGATGCTCTCCCACGGTGTTACCCGCAAAATGTCCCGGAGCATTTGGCGGCGGCGATCCTCGTCCAACATCGCAGAGTGAAAGAAAGCGCTTGACTTGAACCAGACTAAAACTTGAGCCAAAAGGCTACGGATTCCCAGGTGGTTGTTTGGGATTTCTGAACCATCAACAGTATCTACCAAAAAAGGCAACCACTCCGAAGTTTTTGAAAAACTGCGGGTCCGAATTGAAACCGTGGGTCACATGTGCTTAGCTAACCAGCACCTGTCGGTCCGGTGAGTGTCACAGCTCCCTTATATTAGCATGGATTTTATACGTAGCGCATTTTTCGGTTTTTATGTCCCGGTTGTAAACTGTTTGAAACTACCAGTCCTTACCTTACGGGTAGAAGTGGAAAATTGTCTCCAAGACACATGCTCGACACCAAGGAGAATAGAGGTACCTGAAAAAACTTTTTTTTGACGGGCGCTATTAAGTGCCAAAACAAAACTTCGAGACGTTGAAGGGAAACAACACAACTCTAGATTCGAAACCTGGCGGGTCAGAATCGCTCCCTAAACATCGCTACTTGGATGTCCATGGAAGTGATCGTAACTAGTTAGTAAGTTGGTTTATGTTGGTTTATAACCTACTTAAGGGACGTATCCAACCTACTTATATAGGGGTGAAATCACCCAGTTACTAACTTCCCATGGATATCCAAGTACCTATTATGGTTCGGGAGTTTCTCAGATACTGCCCCTTCGCTCCAAGAAACCCCTTTCCATTCGCATCAGCTATGGATACGAACGTCTTGACGCTTGAGAATCCGGGTGGCGATTCTCACCCCTTGGGGGATCGGAGGTTCAACATACAGATATGCAAAGGAATACTGGTTGGTGGTTGAACCAACCCATTTTTCAAATATTAGTCAAATTGGATCATGAAACCCCAAGGTTCGGGGTGAAAATAAAAACTATTTGAAACCACCAGGTCTAAGCGCACATTTTAACTAGTAAAAACACCATGCATCCAATAAGTAAAGTGAAATTTAGATGAAATAGCTCACCCAAAAATTCTATAAAACAGAAGTCAATTCAGAAAACACTGCAACTCTTATATTCTCAAAACTCTTTGAGAAGCAAAAGCTTCATGGTTGTATCTGATTTCTATCTATAAGTGTGTGTATTTTGTTACGGGGATTCATCTATTTTTTCGCACGGCAAACCAGGAATTTTCGGGCGCACGCAACAAATGTTCACGAAGACAACCAGCAACTTCTCGTACCATGTTGCAAAGACCTGGTAGCCGAAGAATAAGTGAGAGATTGTCCTGTTGATGGACGAAATCCCAAACAACCACCAGGGATGGTTAAAACCCTTATAAAATCTAGGGATAATCATTATCCTTGGTGGTGTAGGATTTTGTCCATCAACATGTATTGTCTCTTGTTTTGCAGTTTTGGGAAGTAAACAAACCCCTCCTCCTTGTTACACCCTTCAAGACAAAAAAAAGAACGAATTTAGCCCTGATTTCCGGAAAGGCTTCGGCTTCGTTCTGGGGCAATTTTGGCTAATTTTCAGAGTCTTTTGCTGTGAAGTTTTGGGGAGGGTATATACATTCCACGATACTGCTTGGGTCATTAAGGGAGCGGACTCTAATGGCTTATTACAATCGATATTCAAACATAAATAAGTTGCACTTTGGATCTAACCCCCGCACCTTGTAACGGTCGCCCATCTTTAGTAGGGAATCCCTATAGAATTTTATTTGCCAATGTTACTGGGTGGGGAGGTAGATCTAAGTCATGCTAACCTCCTGTATGAACTAAGTGGAGCTGGGATGTTGATCACTTGCGAAAACATGGAGATGGCTGGGAGAGTACCCAGCCAAAACTATTCTGTATATCAACACACATGCCAACTATATGAGTTGTATGTGTTGGGCGATAGGGTAGATAATATCAAGGGCACAAGGGTCATTATGAATGGTTAAGTTTCAATACCTTAATCATCTCTTGCATTGTGAATCCCGAATGTCTATGAGTCAACGAATATAAAGGAACCCGACCCCTGTTGCCAATAAAAACTATTGGGTCACAGGCATGCAAAAACCTTGAAGCCATGGAAATTGTTGCCACCATGTTTTTTGGGGAAATACACCCCCGAGTTTACTAGCGGCGGGTAAGGGCCCCAAAATGATGGGCCGGCCAAGGAAAAGGTGGACTATTGGACTCCTTTTAAATGTATATCCATTTTTTGGATATGTTTGGTATCAATTCGTTAGATTTCTGGGGGGTAATGGTTCTTTGATGATTGGAAAGAAAATGAAAGAAACCCATGCCAGGTGATGGAATCGGCCGATCACCCAACTATCACTGATCCGGGGCGAGGTCACTAAGAACCTTACTAACCATCCCAAAAAGGACACAAAGAATTGCCAGGTGCCAAAATACTGTTGATGGAAGAAATCCTGCAGCAGTTGAGGTTGGTAGTTTATCCCATTATTTACAGCATTTTGTACATCCCAGGTTATCAACAGTATGTCTGATTTGTAGTTTCATTTTCATCATATAATGCAGGTCATTTTGAGAGAAAAAAATCTCCGAAAGTCCGAAAATAGTATGGTTGTTTATGGGAAAAACTGTCAACACGTCGACTGTCATGATTCACACAGAACAATAGTGTGCTTTCACCAAAAGTATTATACTTTTACAGTAGTTGCAAAGTACATGGCACAGTCCCTACATTTTAGTTCATATGGACCCTTTGCGTTGACTAACCTACCTTTTGGATCCTTTTGGTACCTGTGCCATGTATTTTCACCTTAAGGTAATAGGGGATCCCTACAAACGTGGAAACATCCCCAACGTATATCACAGAAAATGAGTGCCCTGGAATTGTGTGTCTTCTCCAGACGCAAACTGCCAAGATGTGTGTAGCATTCATTGTGTTAAAAGAATTGGGAGGGCATTTAGGAGACCTTGATCAACCAACATATAATATATGTACATATAAATATACCAAGATTCACATGGAATCTCCCATTGGGATATAACAACTCCCCAAAGGCAGTCAGTTTTTTTTACCCATTTTGGATTCGTCAAAAAAACCATCCAAAAAAATACACCAAGTCACGTGAGCTAAGGGATTCTTCTTGTTCAAGGTTAAGAGCGCGAAGAACATGGAAGAAGGTATCCTCAGAGATTTTGTTTTGACGTTTGCCCACGGTCATCCATGTGAAGATGGGTGAAATCCAAATGGGATGTTCAATTTTTTTGGATTTGCGTGTTATAATGTAAGATGCTGAAGGAAAAAGTGAACCAAAACATATATATATATATATATATATATTCCCAAGTGGTGGGTTTGGATGGTGATTTCATCCCATAAAATCACTATCCATTAAAAAGTCAACTTAAACCTTAAACAAATCTCAGTCACTACTGGGATGTTCTGCTGGTAGTTAGTAAATGGATTGATGGTGATTTCTACTTTTTTTTTGCAACAAAAATCACCTGAAAAACCACAAATCCAAGTTTTTTGGATGCCAGGCTTGAATCAGTCTGTCTACGACTCAGGATCCCCGAGCCGATCCGTCCAAATGTAAATATGCCTAAGGTCAATCCAAGGAATTTCCACCTTTTTCCATAGTGATACTAGTTGGTGGCTGTGGGAATGTGCCACCCCGGGCCCCATCTTATATGATATAATAAGTGAATCTACAGGGTGGGCCCCATACGATCATTATAAATGGAGTTATTTCACCCTTATCAATGGCCGAAAATTAATAGGTAACTGTTGGAATATAAGCCCTATATATAGTGGGTATTTATGGCTTACAAATATATATACTTCCATTATAATTTAATCCCCAAGAATCCCTAGAGAACACAATAGATATCATTTGTACGCTGTTAGGGTCTGACCCGGGTAGTCGATGTAGTCGACCATTTTAGCAGGCCATTTCCCGGGCCATCAACCCCCCAATCCATCGTCGTCGGCGGCCGAGAAACGACTCGAATCGCTGCCATTTGGTATCATCTGGCGGGGTGATCGGTGAAGTTGGGGGGATGGCAGAAACTACTAGGATGTCCTGTTGGAAGTTGGGATCAATGGTTCGTAAACGGGTTATAACCTACCTATAAATGGGATATTCCTTGGGGTTATAACCCACTGATCCTAACCTTTTACTAACTTTCTGGGACATCCAAGTAGATTCATACCGTTCAGAACGCCCTTCGAAATCCTACAAGCTCGAGTTGTCTTTCATACATGAATTCCCATCACGGACCATCACACAAAAAAAACACACAAAAAATGTGGGAGATTCACAACCCATATCAACGTTCGGTTAGATGTTTTGCAGAAACAGTGTGGTAAGATGATTCAAATCATGGTAAGTCACATGTTTTTTCTATATCTTGGGTTGTCTCCATTCCCTGCAATAGTGATCACAAGCACCATGTGTGTGTGTGTTGTTTTTTTTTTTCGGGTGATACCTGTACCTTCAACCCATCGACAAGCTTATTGGGACGGGAAGGGGGACATCCCAAGGTTTTACCAGGTTTATTGGGACAACCCAAGGGGGACAACCACTGCTATTTGCACCAGGCTTTGGTGGACTGCAAATGATCTAATTGAATCAACTAATGGTTTGGCTTGGTGGTTTAGTTTGGTGATTTGGATTCTAGGGGGTACAACGGTACAACTATAAGTAACGATCTGTTTCATTTTTGGGGATCCAATCGGAATCCAAACCACCAGGCCCCAAACCACCAATGGACCTTTTGGACCACCAAAACAGCAGGAGAGAATACAGAATACTTAATTTGACTGTTACCTTCCCTAAAAGTAACAGCGAGTTTACCCCTGAAAATCATTGGTTGGAAAACGTTAGGTTTAGGGAGAGTATTTGATTGTGACTTGGACTGTGATACATCCAAATGTCACGAGAAACGGAACAAAAACAAACAAGATTAGCAGCTTAGCGTAAAATTTGTGCCTTGCTATATATGTTGGGATATGGGATCAAGGTCATTTTGGCATACCAAAGGTCATCGAATACTACACTCAAGACAAGGACCTTTAGAACGACACCCACATTGTTGGGGAATCAAATGATGATACTCAGGGGATAGTTGGATGTACCTCTACCAACGTACCCCTACAGGAAATCCCTATATAAGCCCTAGAAAACACCAATAAAATGCCATGAGTACACTGTTAGCGGTACACCTCATGACAGTCCGTTGAGATACAGCATCTTAGTGCAGTAACCCAGTAACCTAATCAAATATTAGCACCACTGCTTAGATTCATCCAACGCTCAGTTGATTTAAAAAACACAATACACACCCACCATCACTGACCCTTGTGATCAAGCAACTGACCCTCCGTCCCAGGGTTCTTAGTAACAAGCCCTTCACTTCAGGCCAGCTATAAACTACTGGGCAATGGTTTCTTCAGATAGAATTCCATCATATCTGGACAAATTATCATAATTCACCAACCTGAAAAACCCTGAAATTAAGGGCACTTCCCCTACAAACAGCTACCTATTATGGGGGGCCGTTTTCGGTCGTGTTTTTCGGTCGTTATTAATTTGACCATCTCCTTCATCAAGGAAAATCAAGACATGGATGTTTCCAAAAATAGTGCTACCTCCAAATCATCCATTTTAATAGGGTTTTCACCGGGTTTTCCATTATTTTCACCATCCATTTTTGGATACCCCTACTTTTGGAAATACCCACTACATGAAGAGTCGGGTTTTGGAGGATTCACACACCCCCACACAAAACTCATCGTGTTCTTTGTTCTTTGGATGCCCGTGACTTTTTTCTGGGTTTCCCCGGGGAAACCCCACAATTTTGGAGAGAGACTTTTCCCCAGAAATTTTGGAATTTCGTTTTTGTTTCCTCTTTAGGCTCCACATCATGGTGTGTAAAAACACCAGTCCCAACTTGTTTTTTTCAATTAGAAAGGGCATGCAAAATACACAATCCCCATAATCCACTGCAATCCAATTATGAGAATTCCATTAAGAGTTCATTCATCGATTCATCAGCAGGACTTGTTTTCCAAACTTGTTGTAGTTGCTACCAGTGGATATATACAAGCAAACTATACAACTATACCATGGCAACCCTTAGGTCCCCTGCGAAAAAGTTAAACTCTTAGTACGGTACATATAAAATCCCACTAAACTCAAAGGAGCTAAGGGAATAAGGCTAATCTAAGATATGCCCAGATAAGATCTATAAGATCTATAAGCACTGCATTCAACATGGTCCTCCTTCTTTCTTGGGTGTTCACCCCCTAAAAAAACACCTCGTTGCCTCCCTTGAAGTCCTTATGTCATGCTAAAACTTAGCTGCACACAGGAACCCATAGGGTGAACCCAACCATTTCCTATGGTTCACCCAAAAAAACCCGTCTATGTGCAGCTCAAGAAAATATATCCCCCCCAAAAGAAAAAACACAAGGGCCTTTTGGGCGTCCTTCGGTATTTGCATAAGATAACGTGAAATGTTCCCACCTGCGCGTGGCGTACGTTCTGGAGGAAGAACCAGCGATATCGGCGATGGAAATCAAAAAGAAAAGAAATACTAGGGTGTCCGTGGAAGTCCGTAACTATAGTTGATAAGTTGGTTTGTATATAACCTAAAAACGGGACTTACAACCTACGAGTACTTATATGTGGGTGAAACAATCCATTTACTACAGTAAGTATCGCAGTACCAAACGCTGGGCCATTGACAAACGCTGTAGGTGAGCATTGTTGGCAACAAAACCCTGACATGACATGAACCACGAAATACTGAGTGATTCATGACGGGATCCTTGCAATGGCTTGCTATAATCCCTATAGGTATTGGGTAGTATAATCCCCAGGTGACTTTCTTTTTGTACACACACCTGGAAAACAGCCGTTGTTGTTCGTCAATTTCCATCAACTTGAAACCCCTAAAACCAGGGTATTTCCAGCTGCCTCACAAGAAACGGTTACACAATGTCTTCCAGCGTTTTTTTGCTTTAAGTAAACAAAAGTGTTTAGCACCACCCCGGAAACCTAACATGGAACCTGGACTCATGCCTTTTTTGGAAATCATCATTTTCAGGTTCCATGTTAATCCGGGGGTGTACAAGGTGGGCCCCTGCCAGTTATAAATGGAGTTTGAACCCCTATAAATGGGTGTTTCCTAAAATGGTGGTACCCAACAACCATGGCTTTTCTTACTAAAATGATCATTTTGGGGTGTTTTGGGGGTACCACCATTTAAGGAAACACCCAAATGGCCTTGTACATGAACAACTGGGGTTATAACCCCTCTAACTGGCGTTATAACCTTACTTGTAACTGGTAGGGGCCCACCTTGTAGTAGTTGATGCATTTTCGAGGCGCAGGGATTTGACTTGGACTTGGCAACTTGGTTCACAAAAAGGTGATGCTGTCACCACAAGGTATGCCCCTACGATCGTTGTAATTGGAGATATAACCCTTAGAAGTAGGCTATAACCCCAGTTACCCATCTATCAGGCCATTTGTATGGGCCCCACAACTCCATTTATAACGATCGTAGGGGTCCTACCTTGTAGGCGGTAAAAACAATCACAGAAGCAAATCGTTTGTAAAACATGGGAAAGTGCCATTCAGGCCTAAGGATTTTAAAGGAAAGGGCTGAGGCTGATCTCATTCGAAAAATTCAAAATGCTGTGCAATGTATGAAATGATCAACAAATACTGTTGGTGGTCCAGAAATCCCAAAACAACCACCTGGCATATGAAACCATGTAAATAATAAGATACTGGTGCAGGAAATTTTCCATCAACAGTATCCCTAATTGCTTGAATGCAATAACTCACCCAATATTCAACATAATAGATAATACCAAAAACTATGTGTTGTTTGAATGTATTCCCAGCTTATATGGCGTCATGTTGGATATCTATTTATTTGTGAATCAGGGGGTGGCACATTATACTAAATAAAGCCTCTATACTGAAAAAGAACTTTCGATGGCAAATCTTGCGGTGTTGACAACAAATGAGCCACGAAAAAACCCGGCCCTACTTTCCATGAAATACTGGTTGGTTCATAGGGGTCCTTATAATGGTTCATTATAATCCCCACATAGCTGGGCAGTTTTCATCCCCTATATACCCTAAGCAACCAGTTAGATACCCTAAATGGTAGTTATATTCCTAAAATACCATGGATACCCAGTTGTATATATATATATATATATATATATGTGAACCTATTATGACCCATATATATATACATCATCCTTTGTAATGGTTTGTATATATATATATAAAAACAACCACAGGCACTGTTTTTCATCAAAGTGGCTGGGAATAAGGGTTCTCCTGGTTGGTAGCGTAGTAGAGACTTCCTGGGTTCACAAGGGCTGGCAGGGTGGAATGGTCATCCCACTTTTAGTAGGGAATCCTTATAAACCTTATAATGGGTATATAACCATATTATTGGGTTGATGAGTTTATCCCCTATCATTCATTCATTCATTCATTCATTCATTCATTCATTCAGTCAGTCATTCATTCATTCATTCATTCACTCATTCATTCATTCATTCATTCACTCATTCCATTCCATTCCATTCCATTCCATTCCATTCCATTCCATTCCATTCCATTCCATTCCATTCCATTCCATTCCATTCCATTCCATTCCATTCCATTCCATTCCATTCCATTCCATTCCATTCCATTCCATTCCATTCCATTCCATTCATTCCATTCCATTTNTCATGCATGCATGCATGCATGCATCCATGCATCAAAGTTCGGACTGTTCCAAGATGGTCTGCCGAAGCGAAACACCCCTTGGTATTGTACCTATTAAATGGAAATACTAGGAGTTTAGACCCCAGCACATATTGAGGATGAACTCATCCCACCCGAAAAATATTCGGAATACGGAATGCTTGTCTAGTTGATTCTACAAGATGGGGCCCCCTAACTACTAAAAGTGGATGTATCCCTAGTTATACCCATTTACAACCATGATTAAATAGGGTTTGCTGGGGTTATAACTACCTTACAACTAGGGCTGCCCCTTCTTGTAGTTGGTGGTTGAACCAACCCATCTGAAAAATATGCTCGTCAAATAGGATCTGGAGGTACTGAACCTTATAAGGCCATTACATACAGCTTGTATAGGTAAGCACCCCATTTTAGGTACCTGAAATGTGTGGTGAAAACAAGTTGCGACATGAATTTCCATCAACTTGAGGGGCCCCTAAAACCAGCAATCCAGTTGCCTAAAAAAAATGTATGTGTCTTATGTTTTCAAACCCCACATGCATACTTATCACAACTCTTGGCTTTTGTTCAATCAAACTTTGTCACACAGACTTGCAAATCTCCCAGATTTTTTGTAACCAACAACTCGCTTTGTACTCAACTATAGTTGGTAGTTTGAACCCATCTCAACAATTTGAGTATACCTTGGTCATCCTTCCGTCAATTTTCAAGCTGGACATCACAACAAAAAAGTGGAAACCACCAAAATCAAAACATGCCCAAAGGATTCTCCAAAACCTGTTCTATTTGGAGGACCATCCCACTTAGCAAGTAGTTAGGATCACCCCCATTTATAAGCCATGAATATCGGTCATTTAGAAGGGGTCCCACAACCCGATCCTAAGGGGACTTACGATCACCATGGTCATCAACAACGTATCCAAGTCATGGGATGATCCTCCAAAACCGGCAAATCTTAGGTCTAGTCGGGGTATATCTCCCAATCAACCAACGACGGGCCCGGGCCCCAAAATGATGCTTTGGAAAAGGTGGACTCCTATTCAAAAAAAAAAACATGTTTGGTATCTATGTAGATTTCTTGGCTGTAGGTGTGTTTTTTTTGTTTCGAGGGGTTCCTTTGATCTTAACTGGTAAAGGATAACAGCCATCTCAAAAAACCTTGAGGCACTCTAATGAATGGCATTGACATCTGGACATTTCAAGGGTGTTTATGGGTCTTTTAAGGGACGATTCTTCTCAAGGTGTGCCGTGGTGTGCCCCCACCCAGTTTTTCTTGAAAAAACTGACGGTCCTCCTACTTGGAGGATCATCCCAATTAGTAAGTGGTTAGTAACCCCAATTTATAAGCCATTTAGCCCATTTGGAAGGGGATCCCACAACCCTACATAGGGAACTTACGATCACCATGGTTATTAACCACCTATCCAAGTCCTGGGATGATCCTCCAAGTACCCACCTTTTCATCACCATCACCATCACCGTGCCACCAAGCATCCCACGAGGATCCAAATGACCAGGCCGAAGATCGCCAAAGCCCGGATGATACTTTGATCCTCATTGACCTTGCAGTAGAACACGGGTAATTAATGGCAACCCTTAGGTCCCCTTGCTGTTACATGGTCAAATCCCACTAAACTAAACTCGAAGGAGCTTATAAAGGAATAAGGCTAATCTAAGATGTGCCCAGGAGAGCAGTAGAAAAAAGCTTTTGGAAACCATCCCAGTATACTGGATGGTTCATAGGGATCCGAACGAATGGCTTACTTTAATAATCCCCATATGACTGGGTGGTGTTGGTTTTTATCCCTTAGTTGATGCTTGGAAAATCGGTAAATTGGAATCCCTTCAATGAAGTCTGTTTGGGGGAACCAAAAACTTATTCATGGCTACTCAACCTACCCCCTTCTAACGTAATAGCAGGCCTTATGAAGGGTTTATTAACCATTGGTGTCCCTTAATAAGGCGATATTAAATTATTAAACCATGTTAAACCATTATTTCTGAGGGGGGTACGTTACGGGGGGTTGGTTGATTAGCCATAACTTATGGCTTATAATGAAGTTCAAAATGACCAGGACCGAACCACTACATCACCATCATGACAATGCAGTAGCTTGAGACCCGGAACAAGAAACACCAAACACACCAGAGAATGAATACCTCTGCTGTTTTCATATTGTTTGACCCTTTCAGACTTGCAGTGCGTCAATGCTTTGTGTTTTCCCTGCAAAAAGTGAAAAGTGGGAAATGTCTGAAATGTCTAACTGTTCATGGGTTCAGAAATCCAGACGAATCAAGACCAATCACCAATTGAGGGATAGGTAACCCCCCCACACAAAACGTGTAGACAATTAGTCAGCTAAATGGATCCATGATCACTGGTGATTTCAACCTATTGGCTAGAGTACCATCTTTTGAAAGGAACAAGAAACAACCATTGATCATGGAGTCTCACCCACCCAAGGCACACCACACCTCCTCGCTGAAGCCGTAGAAGTTGACTCCAATCCCCCAACGACCCAAGGACTCGATGACACGGATAAAGGAAAAAAGCATCCAATTCCTGGTGTCAAGGGACAAGGACGGGTGTACCGGTGTACCCCTAACGTACGTGTACCCATGGTATTTAGCTGGTGTTCTCAAGGAAGATTCTTGGGGAATATAAGCCATTTTCATATCCACTACATTAGGGCTTAGATAAGGATTTCCCGTAGGGGGTACGTTGGTAGGGGTACATCCAATTGTCCCCTGATGGTGGCGTTTCGTGTCTTTTTTAATGGCTAAAATCAACCTGGTGGGCCTGGTGGGTGTAGTTTAGGATGTTCATTCACGTATTATTCCGTGGTTGAATTAAGATGTTTTGGGAGGTTTTTTTAATGGCTACCCTATGGTAAAATAACATAGTAATGGAAAAATCCCCATGCTCAATAGGAAATACATCTTCAAAGGGTGTCGTTTCATGCTTTTTGTAATGGCTATATAAAGTAACCTACCTTCCCCTAATTTCTTGGATTTGAAAAAAAAGATGCTTGGAAAAAGTTTGAAAAAATTGTCCCTTCCCTCCCCCAATTTTACAACCCTCAGATTCATAAGGCTTTGATCATGCGCCTTCTTAAGGGAAATGGAAGCTGATCCATGACGGATCCATGGGATTTTTGTTGTTGGGGGGGATGTAGTTTGGGGTTTTCATTCGAGTTTTTTTGGGAGGTTTAGGGTTGCCATCTATAAACGGACTGACATTTTTGGCCCTTCAAAAAGGGCCGAAAATAAATGGAAACTTCCCAGGGTTGAAATCACCCTACTTCTAGGGGTTATAAATCCATTTATAACTGGTTGGGTCCCACCTAGTTTTGTGCGTTGATTAGTGTGTGTGTGTGTGTGTGTGCGTGTTTTTCTTGGTGTTGAGGGAGTATAGTTTACGGGGTTTGGATGGGTTTGGCATTTTGTCTTGGGACACGTTGTTTCAATTTTCTATTTGAGTTTAATGCTTGGGGAGGGTTGGGGATGGTTCATGGGATTTAGGGTTCGGGAATTTTGTTGACACCTGCCATTTCAAACCCTGATTCTCTTCACATACTGTTGATGGAAGAAATCCTGCACCCGTTTCTAGGTAGTTCATCCCACTGCTCATAGCGTTTTATACATCTGACGTGGTGCATGATTTCTTCCATCAACCGTATGTTCACCATATTATTATGGGGTCATGATTCTGATAATGCTTCACCAACTGACCTAAAACATCGTTGGGGTGTCAAATCTTGAAGTGGTCTGATGCTTGGAAAATTATCCCAAACCATATTCCTATACCAAATGGTGATTTCATGACGATTTGCCACACCCTAAGCATCCTGACCCCTCAAAACTAGCTATTTTCAAGACCCAGACCCTGCCATACAAGTTCTCAAACCCTTCCATTGGAGGGTCCGGTCCTCCCCAAATCTTCCAGCTCCAAGTGGATTGGAGAAACTTTTTTTTTGGGTTATGAAACTTAGCATCAAATGAGGCACGAAAAAAAACAAAACGGGGTCCCTTACTTTCCCTTTCTACTGGCTGTTTAATAGGGATCCTTAAAATGGTTTATTATAATCGCTCTCGTAGAGTGTCTCCCTGGATTCGTAGTGCGTCGCCACTGCCGCCGGCCGTGGCGCCACCCAGTGGGCAAGACCGGAGCGGCAGCCGCAAACAAGATGTCACATCGGTAGGATTGGCAACATCTACCGTGTTGGTCAAAGCGAGGTTGAATGCCACGGTCATTTGGTTCTTGGCCGCTGATGCTCGCAAGACGTAGGCACCATAATAGTGCCTAAGCACGAAAGTAGCGGCCCCAAAAGGGTGTGCGAGTCGCTGCTAACATGGTGTCCGCTCGTCGCGACGTTCACGGCTATCACGGTGGACAGCACCTCAGCGAACGTCAGCGTTTCGTCTGCCACTTGCTTCTTTGCCCTGTCAAACAGGAGCGCCAGCAAAGCTGGTACGAACGTGATCCCAGCCCGTGAGAACGCATCAGCCACTGTTGTCACCTCTGCCGTGGTGAGCGTCGCCAGGTCTTGTGCCGTGGGCCACCCCCACACCGTCGACGAAACTCGGTGGATCCCGGTGTCACCTTTTCTGTCCCAGTTGGTCACCAACAACCTTGGAAAGGGTCACGTTTTCACCATCCCAAAAAGGAAACAAAGGACAAGGATATGAACAAAATAGTGCGTCACCCAAACGCTCCATCAAACTGGAATATGCAACCAAGCTTCATGTTTTCCCATAAATTCAAGCCATTCATGTAGGTAAAAACATTCCAGTCCCATGGAGCATTATGGAGCATATATGGGGTCCCGGATCCGGGGCTTAGGATGTCACTGTGTCACGACTCCGGCGGCGAATCTCAACCAATCACCGAGGTTCCACCGCACCGCCCGACAATATAAAAGAGACCAAGCACTCAGGAGAATTGCCACCTGCGGTAACGTTCCAAAAACCGTTGGCTGACATCCTATATGAAGGAACTGATGGGTTCATATAGGGATCTTTATCATGGCTTATCACAATGCCTATATATGGCTGGGTAGTATTCATCCCCTATATATATAGCAAATAACTGGGGGTCAACTGGTCACTGCTCACCTGGCAATGTGGAGTCAGCAAGTACAGGAAAAAAAACGCTTTCTCCGAGTCGACCGAGTAGGTATTACGTAACGGCTCACATCTGCCGTACGGCTGCTGGATGTATTTTCCCTATACCTGGGTAATTAGGGACCCAACATGGACCACCTTGGAAATTTCGATCCAGTGGGCGCATTCCTCCTCAAAAATGTGGAGGGAGGTTTTATCACCTAAAATCCCCATGATTCGATTGAATTTGCCACAGTTTGTTTTTAGCCGACTTAAAGGGGCATGAACAAAAATTCACGGATCAATCCATGTTTTTCCACTTTATTGGAAACGCAAATCCACTTTGCTATAAGATTTTTTTCGGGAAACTAATAAAATAGTATCTATACGTATCTATGGTAGTAAACTTTGAACTCTATATATATAATGATATTTCCATGGATGTCCATGGTACTTAGTAACTGGGTGATTTCACCCCTATATAAGTAGGTTATAAGTCCCTTAAGTAGGTTCTTTTTCCAACTGACTAACTAGTTACTAACTTCCATGGACATCCAAGTACATTGGATTTAAGGAAAACGTTCCAAACATACCTGGATCTTCCAAGTGTGTAAAATGTGTGCCTTTTCACCCAAAAACACATACCAAAAGGCAGATTTTGTTTACATATCTGGAAGATCCAGGTATATTCCCCCAAAAGGTGGTGAACGATGGTGATGAATCCCATGGGACCCCAATCCATAAAAAACCAACTAAAAACAAATCCAAGGCTACCTAACCACTTAGTGGGATGATCATCCAAGTAAATATTTCCCCATATACATGTATATGATATATATATATATATATGATCGAAACTCCCTAGAATGAGCTTGTACCTTCCCAGCCGTTTACAAGGTGGGCCCCTACTAGTTTATAAATGATCTTATAAATGGGTAAGTGGGGCTATAACCCCAATTATAGGGGTTACAACTCCATTTATAACCAGTTGGGGCCCACCTTGTACCGACATTTTACGACAGTATTGATTTATATTATCGTTATGGTTTCAAAGGTAGGGCCGGTAGGGCCTACCAATGGTCATCCATCTCATTCAATTCCATGGGTATTTAACAGTAAAAAAAACAACGTACAGTCAGTACTCATAAGGGATCCGTAAAACCACAGTTCCTATTCACCTACTAACATTTACCTCACAAAAATCAACCAGTCATGTACGGTAAATATACCAAAAATCCCATTTGATCTTTTGGGATAGAGAGTAAGATTTCATCCCCATGAATCAATCAGCCAACCAACCTGTGATACGTTTCATGGAAGAAATCCG
The DNA here is from genome assembly GCA_000507305.1 of Breviolum minutum Mf 1.05b.01. Classification (NCBI taxonomy): domain Eukaryota; class Dinophyceae; order Suessiales; family Symbiodiniaceae; genus Breviolum; species Breviolum minutum. Next base: position 26,693 of record DF242612.1, read on the forward strand.
GCTAACCAGTTGAGAGGTAGGTTATCCCATTATTTACAAGGGTTTTATACATCCCAGGTGGTTAACTGGATTTCTTCGATTTCTTCCATCAACAGTAGCCAGTAACCAACGTGTTTTCCGTGGCGAAATTACTGCCGGTGAAGGTACGGTATCTCCCATTGCACTGATATCCGTCGCCAGGTAAACCAGCCAAGCACCACGGCCATAGACGCAGTAAGGATGGTGCCTTAGAAAAAATCCCCCAAAAAAAAAACATGTGAACAAAGTGGGCCCCTACCATGTTGTAAATGGAGTTATAAGTTATAACAGTTTATAAATTGCCAAACAAATGGATAGCTGGGGCTATAACCCTACTTATAGGGGCCCCATACCTCCTGGTGGCGGCCAACCTTGAAGATTCCTAAGATTTCCGAAATTGTTTCCACCCGGGATTTCCTAACATGTTGAAGCCAAAGTCATGGAGGTGGATGGTTCAAATGATGTTCCTTTCAAAATGGGTGACTGTTCAGCTTACATATTAGTTTCGGGGGAGTACCAACTTTATATTGTATGTGCGTATCGACTATGTTTTAAAAAGCTTATAGTGAGGAAACTGGTGGTGAAGAACCACTGAATGAATATAAGAGCGATGTCTTTTTGGGGGATGTGAGACTGCATTATCCAACTCCATGTGCAACCTTATACATATCATATACCCTAAGGATCCATACCCTTCCCTAGAGTAGGTTTGATGGTCCCAATCCCTCCCCACAACAGGATTGTAGGGTTAATCCCATTCTTAGGACATACCTGAATCCTTAGGAATATATATATATATAGAGAGAGAGAGAGAGCTTTGATTTACAGTAGCTTCTGAAGCCTGGAAGTCCACCCCACCATTTTTTCAATGCTGTTGGTTTTTTAGGAACCACCATCTTGAAAAATACGAAGGAACCGTTCACCATCATCCAAAAGGAACAACCATTTTCCAAATGGTGGTTGACTTCCAGGGGAAAATGGAGAAGTTGTCTACTAAGTGCTAAGAAAACACGTTGCATGGTCATTTTATATATCTGGGTGAAGCAAACTATCTCACTGAATGTAGCTACTATTGAGACTATTTAAAGTTTGCCCTTACATCTGGAATCACACCATTGCATTTTGGGTATCCTGAACCAGGGTAAGTTCTCTTTCGGATTCCCAAACATTCACAAGGTCACAAGGTGGGCCCCTACTAGTTATAAATGGAGTTATAACCCCTAAAAGTGGGGTTGTAACCCCAGCTACCCATTTCCCCCTACTAGTTGTAAATATGGAGTTATAATTTAACCTATAAGTGAATTGTTTCACCCCCAGCTACCCATTTATTTTCGGCTTAAAAAAATTCCATTCACAACAACAGTAGGGGAAAAACCACCTTGCCATTGTCGCCCGCCAAGGATCCCTTGTGCTGCCAGTGCTCTCACCAACTGGTGGTCAGATGCCATGACGGGATGGGATGCTCAACCAATTCCCCCCTAACCTACCCCCCCCAGAAATAAGGGTTGAATAATATATAAGTCCGTTTTTTTTCCGTGGGGGAAAAGCTGGTTGATTAGGCCACAAGATAAGAATCCGAAACGAGTTGATGTGATAAACTGGCGAAAAGTGCGATTCACCCTCACCTTCATGGTCATTCCATATGGAGAAGTGTCCATCCAGACTGTGCAGGACTGCGAAAATCATGATTCGCGCGGTCCAGTGAAAAAGATGTACCTGGTATGTGTTGTTTAATTACGTCCCGTAAATAGGTGAAATACACCGACTTACTAGTTATTCACTTCCATGGACACCCTAGTTTTTATGTGTATTTGTCCATTTCTGCATGTTGACCTTTTTTATTGGGAATGGTGAAGTATATGTGAAGTATGTGACCCTTCTATCAGGGCTGTTGCGACCTGAAAATGCCTGGAAAAAAGTTCCCAAAGCTGGTTCTCCAAAGCTGGTGGTGAAAAATGGTGAGGTTCATCCCATGGGATCCCAATCCCTAAAAAAAGTCACCTAAGAAAATTGCCAATACATACCGCTTATATACCAAATACATACTGCCTACGCAACAAGAATCTACATTGTTTTCGCACGTGCCTACGCACACCTACGCGGAGTGCAAAATATCAGGTCAATAGCCCACGCAGCTTCATATGGAGTTCCCTCGAAAACATAGCGTTGGTCATTCCAAAAAACATGCTCATTCTAAGACCCTTTTTAGTGTGAAACTATAGCAAACCATCTGCAAATTTTCGGACATGGCAAACCCTGTCATTTTCCTTGGAAAAGAAATCACCTAAAAAACAAATCCAAGGCTTCATAAAAGCCACTTAGTGGGATGATCATCCAAGTAAATACTTCCCCACATTTGGAGGATCATCCCGGTTAGTAAGTATGGCTGGGCGTGCGTAGATGGCCGCGTTAAATCCTGCATTTCTGACTTTGCAGCGTGTGGCAGGCGCGCGTATTTCAGCTTTCCATGTGCAAAAACACACAGTATTTTGCGTTTTTTTGGCTGTTTGAACATACTTCTAATTCAAATTGCTACACAATGGACGGCTTCGGTACATACCTTACACATGTGCAAACCTGTGATGTAACCCGTGTTCAAAGTGCTACGCAGTGGACTGCTTGGGTACATNCGGTACATACCTTACACACGTGCAAACCTGTGATGTAACCCGTGTTCAAAGTGCTACGCAATGGACTGTTCCAATGACACGAAAAAAGGCGTCTCAAATAGGTTGGGGAGAAAAAAACACAAAAAACATTGTAAAATGTGGGACAAAATAGCCAAAATCCAGAAAAACGTACGGCCATCTGTGAGCGCCGGACCAAGTAGTTAGTACGAGTACTGTAACCCCCATTTATAAGCCATGCATGGCCATTTGGAAGGAGTCACACAACCCGATCCTTACGTATCTGTCCGTCCCTGGGATGATCCAAGCTTCAGGCACTGCACAAAAACCAAACGGCCCTTTAAGTTGATTCTGGGCCATGTATGGGTAGGATTTCCCGAAAACTTTTCACTGACCGCATTTGGGGTGACTTTTCCTGACCGCAGTTTGGGTCGCTCTAATTTGACCAGAAATTTGGAAAAAAAACACCTGGAAGATCATCAATTAAATCCAGATAATGTCCGTTTTGAATCCGGGATTGATTACCCCTATATTCCTATTGACCTGGGGTGAGACAGGATGTTTTTTTTCACCATCAATCCTATGATTTTTGATTCATCCTCAGGGGTTGAGGCTGCACCTGGAAGAGCGACAAAATAATCATCGAAGCCAACATCCAGCTATCATGCCATCGAGCACCTCGTGAATCGGATTTCAAGGCTCGGCTCGGCTCGGCTCGTTGCCCCCATTGGTTGGATACCCCCGCAGCAGGACACATGCGTTGACACATGAGTTTTTAGTGATCAAAACCCCACGTTTTTGTGACATTCCATTATTTTTGGTGGTTGGTTCATAATAGGGAATCCTTTTTAAATGGCTTCTGAAAATCCTTAAAAAAACGGGGGTGGTTTTTCATCCCCGAAACATGACCGAAAGGAACAACCACCAGGGTTTTGATCCAGTGATCACATGGTTGGTAAACAACTTTTTGAACAAAAACACCCCACGGTGCTTGGAAAAACAGTGTCGGGTCTGTGGGGTGGAACAGAAAATTCTATGTTACGTAAAATGATTTACGTTTCGCTGGTGGTTGAACCAACACCTTTGAAAAAAATATGTCAAAGTCAAAATGGGATCATCTTCCCCAATTTTCGGGATGAAAACAACAAATATTTGAAGTTTCACCACCCAGTTTATTTGTGTGATGGAGGATTTCTTCATCTTTGGGTGGGCAAGTTTTTGAAGACTGTGAGGAACAAGGGGTGGATGTAGTTACCATTCTTCACAAAACACACAAAAAAACATGAGATGTTTGGAGAGGTTTTAGGGGATGACGATGGGATGGATGCCCCCAAAGGATCAACTGCACAAAATCCACTTTGGGGGTAAACCTACCTGCCCAATGGGTAAAAAACCCCACAACTGTATCCCACAAACCCTCCATTTCTGCACCAATGGGAAAGGAAACTCCTCTTCCCTGTCTTTGGATGGGAATAACTTAGTTCCAAGGGAAATGAAAAAACCCAATTTTCAACGCTTCTTCTAGCACGGGGATGTCCTGCTGGTACATAGTAAATGCATCATTTAACCCCGATACTTGTGTAGGTTGTTTACGTCCCGTAAATAGGTAAAATAAACCAACTTACGATAACAATCGTGAATCCATCACGAACCCAGCCAGACACCCTACTAATAACTAGCTGGTGGTTTCAACCCATTTGAAAAATATGCTCGTCAAATTGGATCATTTCCCCAAGGCTCGGCGTGAAAATAAAAAATGTTTGAAGTTTCACCACTTCAGAATACTGGTGATGGTCCAGAAATCCCAAACGACCACCTGGCATGTTATGAAACCATGGTTTTATACCTTAGTTCCCAGGAAATGCTTCCAAACCCCTATCGAAATCAACGCTTCGATTCTAGCCTGGAAATCTGAAATTTTCCGACACTGCTCAACTGCCCGTCCAAAAAAAAAACTCAGTTGGTTTTTAAACACCGAGGTGCAGAAGTTCGAGATGGGACCTGCAAAGATGCTATTTTCAAAAACGGTGTCTTTAAAGTCCAGGAGATCCTGGCAGAGAGAGATCGATTTTGTGAAGTTTTTTCAGTTTGTGGAGATGACATGTGTTTTTTTTAAAGAAGAAGCATGCGCAGTTCGAAGAGGTTGTGTTTTTTTAAAGGGACCGGATTAAGTTTATAGAAAAGTCGGGAACGTCAATGATAATCATGAATCATGAATCATTAATCATTAATCATCATCATCATCATCATCATCAGCATCATCATCATCATCATCATCATCATCATCATCATCATCATCATCATCATCATCATCATCACCATCATCATAGTCATCATCATCATCAATAATCATCAACAATAATCATCATCAATAATCAATAATCATCATCATCATCATCATCATCATCATCATCATCATCATCCATAATCATCATCAATAATCATCATCATCCATAATCATCATTGATCATCGATCAGTGATCCTTGATCACTGATCATATTTCATCATCATGATCATTCGAAGTGTGAGTGAATGATCACACACGTCACCAGCTTCAATGAAATTTTGCGTCGGATGGAACGTCAGAAAAGGCTAAAAGCCCACCCTTCACCCCCGAGACCTCAAGGGCATGTCACGTCTTTTTTACGTATATTTGACTTGCATTTTTGCTATGAAAATGCTTGGAAACAGTACAACATCTGAATCCCAGATGATGGTTTGAGGGTGATGAATACCATGGGATCCCAATCCGCAAAAAAATCACCAAACAAACAAATCCAAGTTTGAGAGAAGTTGTTTTAATCTATCCATCTAAGGTTGTTTCAACACACCTTTGGAACACACCCCTAAACCTTTACCAACAGGCCATAATGGGACTCCTTTCATAGTTGGCCAGGGGATTGTTTGGGGTGTGCTCTAGGGGTGTGTTGTAATTTTCTTGGAATCCAGTTTCTGGGATCTGCACTATATAATATTTCATCAACCTACTCCCCTGAAAACGAACGAATGTCCCCTGAAAATCAATGGTTGGAAGATGTATGTCCTACTGAAAATCGTCCCTTTTTGGGGACATGTTCGTTTTCGGGGTGTAGATTTCCCTAAAATAAAGGGTTCCCATTTCCCTTCCCAAAAAGAAGCTACGCAACCTTTTTTTCGGGTCAGGTCGGACCTGTTTTCGAAAAAACGAGCGTTTTTTTGACCGGTGGGATGTGTTCGAACACAACAAAGGACTTAAAGGGCAAAATGATCCAGCGTAAGGAGGAGAAGACTAGTTGGTGGTTTCAGCCCATTTAGAAAAAAAAACGTCAAATTGGATCATTTTCCCAGGTAAGGGTGAAAATAAAAAATCCTTGAAACCACCACCCAGAAGAGCTTTGATTGTCAATATTATTGTGCAAGATGATGTGCAAACAGCCCTCAAGGTGCAGGGCGTCATATGGGTAGAAAACGGCAGTCTGTTGCAGTGACTGTGCTCGCCGGTGTGGGGTGGGTAGATTTTGGTTCACATAATTACTGTATAAACTGATGGGTTGATAAAGATTGCTTGTAACTCACTGGAATGATTTAACTACTTTAAACGTCTTTAAACCATCCCTCCTAAAACTGATCCTAGTTGATTGGTTTGCTAATTGCCAGCTCAGATATAGGGTTGATGAGTGGCGGAATATAGTAGAATGTAATCATTGAGGGGGTTTCGGCCATAAAAAATGATTACACCCCAGTCATGGAATATCATCATTTTCAATCGGAAATGCATCTTATATCTGGGTCCATGTTCCATTGCTATGTTCGTTTACCTGAGTGTACACCCCGGAAATCTACTAGGGTGTCCATGGAAGTGATCATAACTAGTTATTAAGTTGCTTTATTTCATCTGTTTATGGGACATAGACAACCTACAAAAATATAGGGGTGAACTAGTCCAGCTGGTGGTTTCAACCCATTTGAAAAATATGCTCGGCAAATTGGATCATTTCCCCAAGGTTCGGGGTGAAAATAAAAAATATTTGAAGTTTCACCACCTAGTAATCCATTTACATCCAGTACCAGCAGGACATCTCAGTTTTTTTCCCAAATGGTTGGTTATTCCATTATATTGGTTGGTTATTAGGGATCCTTATATTCGCTTATAATAATCCCTATATAAATGGGTTTTGTTTCATCCCCTATAACCAGGGGTTGAACCCACAACTATTTTTACACTCATGTCTTCCACCAAATCTACACCCTCTGTAGACTAACAGCTGGAACCTGAAGTCATGATGGAACCTGGAAGATGGTTTTTCCTTTTCAAAGCAAGGTGACTTTTTAGCTTCCAACCGTTCATCTTCGGGGGTGGAAATCTTTCAATTTCATGAAAGAATTAACATCCAAAAACAAAACAAAACATATATATAATTGTGTTGGGTTTCAACCTATTTCTAGTTGGTGGTTTCAACCCATCTGAAAAACATTAGTCAAAATGGGAATCTTCCCCAGGTAGGGGTGAAAACTTAAAAAAATTGAAACCACCACCTAGTATTCTGTTCCATTTTTTGGAAAAAAACTGAGGTTTAAATCTTTGACAAAAAAACCTCCCGCTGGGCCCCAAAGATGTTCCCCCCCCAAAAAAAAAAATCCTCAGTGGCCAATGCATAGATGATGACGTTGCTGATAGGAATGAAGGCCTTGAGTTGAGTTGAGTCCAAGAAATTGTGATGGGAGGGTGTTGATGGAAGATAGTAGCCCTGGGGCCCAAACACTCAATGATATCAATTGAAATCCACCATTTTCCAATCAAAAAATACATGGACTTTCTTCATTCATGGCCCATACAATCCAATGGGACTGGTATATTTACCTACATTTGTTTATGGCAAATGTAGGCAAATAGACCATACCCCTTGAGTGTCTGGGTAATAAGTTGGTTTATAACTTGACCTTTTTACTGGACTGTATATGTTTGTTTCTCGAAAACGGTCGGGGTGGTGACAACATTGTTCTTTTTTTTTTGGGGGGGGGGGCCACCCATTTTCATGTTTTCTACGTATAACCATTCGTTCACTTGATGGTTTGTCAGCTCCTTTAAAAAGAAAAAGATGAATCAAATGTTGGGTAGTTAATATGTAGGAATCTTCCCCTAGTTTCGGAGGGATTTTTTTTTCTCCACCGAATCTAGAAATGGGATCAGCTAAGATTGAAATGGATTCCTATCGTTGCCTTTGGAACATGGTACGAATTCCTATGTTTTTGATATGCAATATGTATATATATATATACATACATATTATTCCTAGGTCTTCCAACTCATCCTCCAAACTTCTGGTTGGTCCAGTTAAAGACGTCGTCAGGTTCTGTATTGACTGGATTTTGGAAGCCAAGGTTGGCAGGATGCTACCCCCCCGTCACCGGGCTCCAGGATACCATCATTTTTGCTAGGGGAATACCTACACTGCCAGTGGCAGATAAGAGTTTCTAGGGATTCCCTAATTTAAAATGTAATAAGATCCTGGTGCTGACGATTGAGTGTTGGAGCCCGGGGGGGTAGATCCAAGTTGCTGTAAAAATCTTGGGTACCGTCCCTTCAGGGTATGTGCTACGCTTTTCTTCGTTGAAGGTCCAGTTTTTTTGTTGCAACAAAACAGAAACGAAGTAAAAAGCTTACACAATAAGACACCAGATTTGAAAAACATGGATACTCAAACATATGTATCATTCTTTTGACTAAGGCTAGTTTGGGTATTGATTTTTAGATTTTAGATTCAGGGTTATTTCTCGAAGATACAGTACACCCCCTGAAAATTATATAACTCACTTAGCCAATGGAACCCTGAAATAAAAGTTTGAACTTTAATTTCCCTACTAAATACGTAATCCCAAAAAGTTTAAAGTTTAGCCATTGGCCAAGTCAGATAACATTTTGACCCCCAAAAACGAAGCTTTCGAAGAACCACCAAACCATTCAGGCATAACCACATCGCGTATAAAAAACCAAGACGATCGGCCACAAAAACCAACGGTCGCGAAAAAAATCTTCATGGACAAAAATTGGTGGTTGCACCAGTCGATATGGGTGTTTCTGAAAATTATGGTACCCCCAAATCATCCATTTTAATAGGGTTTTCCATTATAAACCATCCATTTTGGGGTACCACTATTTTTGGAAACATCCATATTGAATCATAGCATCATTACCCTAAGGATCCAGGTATCTCCTAAGGAAAGATTTTCCCCTATAATCCTATTCATCAGTGATGGGATTGGAACCGTCGATCCTATTCGATCCGGGAGGTGTCTGGATTCTTAGGGTTAGTTTCCATTGGTTTTTTACTACCTGGAAAACAAGTTGCTGTTAATTTTCCATCAACTTTACCTGTTGAACCCAGCCACAGTTGCCTCAAAAAAGTGGTAATAGCTATGTTTTCCAGGTATCTCCATTGGTGCAACCATCCGAATTTGTACATCAACAGCTATGATATTCAAATCCACTTTGACAATCTCAAACTCTTCCAGCACCCAAGTACACTTGGATTTCCCATACCATCCATGGGACTGGTATATTTACCTGCATTTACCATAGAAATCAACCAAATGTAGGTACCTATACCATACATGGATGGTACGGATTTGCATGAGATGCTCGGAAAAAGTAACAAATATTATCCCAAATGATGGTTTGATGTCTTTGATGGTGATGAATACCATGGTACAAAGTAAAAAATCACCGGAAAAGCAAATCCAATCCATGCCAAGTATACTAACTATACCCAGAATGGTGGATTGTTAAAACCAGCTTGAAGTCACCAGGAGGTTTTTCAACAGCAACTTCCGCCTGCCCGGTCGAAAAAGGAGTTTGAGTGCGAACTTTGCGTTTTCGTTTCGGACCAAGGTGCACTAATCACATCGACCACCAGAATTACCATGGCACTCTCAACCAAGCCACCTTTGAAAGCGAAAACAAAAATCCAAGTTGCTGTTGATTTCCAACAGCCTAAAACCCCTAAAACCAGTGAAGGTTTTTTGTACATAAAGCTGGCAGCTATAGCTATTGGAACAGGCAGGTAACTCGTGATAAAAATAAATGGCTATGTTAAGAACAGGGGTATCTACTTCAAAGATCAAGGTTTTGTTGTACCACACAAAGATATCCAAGAATTCAAGGACGTCGGCGTAGACCAAAGGAACATGTAAAGAACAACACTTTGTACTGGGATGTTCTGCTGGTACTTAGTGAATGGATTGGTTCACCCCTATATTTTTGTAGGTTGGATACGTCCCGTAAATACGTGAAATAAACCAAGTTACAAACTAGTTATCCCCTGTTATCCCCAAAAAAACTAACATGACAATGGAAGATCGACAATTTGAAGATGTATTTCCTGATTGAAAATGGTGATTTTCCAGCCAGTCATGTTTGCAAGAGACACTCCTTTCTGCAAGATTTCCCAACAAGCCTTCCTACCCTTTCAAAGGTGCCATTGACAAAAACATATTTGGGCAAATCAAATTGGATCGAATCTCCTACGCCCCAAACGTACACCCGCCAGAAATAAGGGTTTAAGACCCATCCCTTCTTAAGGGAAACCCAATGGGTTTTCATAAGCCCTGATCATAAAGGCCCTATTTCTGGGGGGGGGGGGGTACGTTAAGGAGGGGGGTAGGTTGACCAGCCATAAAACGAGAAAATTCAACCAAAACAAGAGCCCTACACGCTGAAAAATTAACATTTTGAACCCACACATGGAGGTGGATGGTTCAGATGATTTTCCGGATTTCAAACGGGGTGATTTTTAGGTTCCATGTAAATTATCCGTAGGGTATCAAACTACTCAACTTTTTGAAATTGGAAGCAATTGCCTTACATTGGCGACCCTTTCGACAGGCGTGTTACTTCCAGCAAAAAAAAATGGGAGTTGATGATCTTGTCGTTGAATGGTTGAAAATTCGTCAAAAGCTTGCAGAGATTCAGAGAAAATCTCTTGAAAATTGGCTTGCTTGAAACATGAGGACGAATGATGCAATCATGATTTTGCGTTATTTCAGCTTTTCGGCTCTCCCCGATGAGTAGAACAAATCGCTTCTGGCCAATATCGCTGATTAGTTGCTAATGAAGGGTCTTACCTGAAAGTAGCTTCGTTAGTTGCTATGAAGAGACCACCAATCGAATGTGGCTTAGACTATTCCAAACGTCATGGATAAATCCCTGGTTAACGTACATCCCAAAGGAGATTCATTTCTTGCAATGGTGCATCTTGATTGAAAGTAAACGTGAAGAGCAAAGAATTGAATCCTGCACCTTGCCACGGAACGCTTTGTCCTGCAAAGGCGCCACAAGCGGAACCAAAGAAGGTGGAGCCAGTGATAGGTGCAGGGGCCGTGCACATGTTGGAAAGCTCTGTTCCGAAGCATCGGACGTCCTTGACGCCAATTGGTTTTCTCTAGAGCTGCAAAAAAGACCGTTGCGAAAAGGCCCTCCAGCCAGTCATGTCCAAATGAACCATGGGCGACTCTTTCTCGCCTGCAGCCGTTGGCGATACCCGTCGCCCTTATTCCATCGTCAAGGGTCCCGAGCTTCACGCACTTCGGGGGGGAAGAGAAGTCCACGAGGCAAGGAGCATGAGCCACTTGTGCCCTGTGTGTGGCTTGACTGTTTTGAGGTCGCCGAAAAAGACTGCTGTTTTAGTGCTGATTTATAATCAATCAACAATTCCGGGGGACTATTCTTGCAGTGGTCTTTGACTTGCAGGGATAAAAGGGAGTCGATTCAGCATGGCACATCTGGAGTTTTTTTTTTGTCTGAAATCTTTCAGACGTTCAAAAACCCAAGAATCCAAAAAAGCCTCAAAAGCTGTCTATTTGATGACCTAGAAACTCCCGTCTAATACAGGTTCATTATGGTTCATTCAAGCCCTTCATTGGAGGGTAGGGTAGGTACTGATACGGCATCTTTGCTGATCCATGATTTCTTATGATGTACAACTATGAAGATCTTGAATTTGCTTAAGATGCTTGAAAAAAGATTCAAACATATTGTCCCAAATGCTGGTTGTTGATGATGATTTACCATGGTAGAAAGTAAAAAATCACCCAAAAAAATACAAATCCAAGTAGACATACTAATTTACCGTAAGAATCAACCATCATGCAGGTAAGTTATATACCTTGGGCCCCTGACAAAAAACATTGGAAATTCCAATGGATTCCATGCAGGTTAAAAGACGGCGAATCCCTTCGTAACTTTCTGGATGGATTTTTTTTTACTTACTGTGAATGAAGGATCGGCAAACCCCCAATTCTAAGAGGTTGTTTCAACATACCGAACTGGAACACACTCCGAGCAACCTTTACCAACCAGGCTAAAAAAGGGATTCCTTTCATAGTTGGCGTTGCCGGGGGATTGCCTTGGGGTGTGCGATATCGGGGTGTTGTTGTAACTTTCTTGGACCAATATATACCATCCATCTACCTTGGAAGTCCAACCAACCACCATTTTTTTTAGTCCGGTTGGGAACTCCGAGTTTCACCAGTTATTTTAGTAGGGGTTTAGTAATCATCTTCCAAAAAGAGAGGGAGAGTTTCACCATCTTTTGTTAATGGTGGGTTGACTTCCGGGGTCTGGTCGAATGGAATAATATTTCACCAACCTAGATTTCCCTGAAATAAGAAAATTTCCCTTACCCTAGACATCCAAACACCTTTTGAGTAGGTGTTTGAAGCCCTAAACATCTCCTGAGAAGGCTTTTAGGGGTCCCCAACACCTCCTCACCAGGTATTCGGAGGATTTTGGATGTCCTAGGGTTATTAAACCACCATTTGGGGGGAAATTTTGCGTCGGTCGAATTCACGAATTGGACCAGATGGATGGATCCTACGGTGGATCCATGGTCCATCGTGAGACGATGGGCTTCACCTCGGGCGGACGTTCTAGCACCGGCACCGCGAAAAACCGAGCTTCCGGACCAAAGAAGCGATGAAATTCAGAGCTCAAAGCTCGTTCTTCCATCTCTTGCAATTGCTCCTGACCGCGCAGAGAAGAACATCATGACTTTTTGGTTGGGTGGTTTTAGGCCACCAACCAACCCATTGGAAAAAATTGGTGCAAGTCAAATTGGGTTCATCTTCCCCAAGGTTCGGAGTGAAAATGAAAAAATATTTGAAAACCACCATTACAAACAAGATCAAAGAAATTCCTAAACCTGAATTAATGGCATTTTGGATTCAAATTTCCAAAAAGTTCCTAAACCTGACTTAACGGCATTTTGGGGGACACTTCCCTTAGAATCCCCGCCATTTGGGGGTGACTTAGGCTGAGGTCGCCCCCACGACTGTTATAACCCCATCTCGGAAGGGTGAAATAACCCCAGGCAAATCCATCTGGAAGGTCATTTCTGAGGGTAGTTATAGCTCCATTTCTAACGATCGTAGGGGCTGACCTTGTATCTTTATCCTGTAAGTCCAACCACCATTAAAACAATGGGCGTTAATATAACCACCATTGATTGCCTAAGGGTTTTGATCATCGAAATTGGGTCAACCATTATTTTAATGGTGGTGGAAGCCCAGGGTTTAGCCGTCTTTTGCAAAATACCAGCTGTAGTCCTCGCGTTGATTTTTCTGGGTGAAGTATCGTTTGCCCAGCTCTCATGAGAAGCGATTGAAGAAATCTGGTGCAAAATTGTCCCCATGGGTCAAGGTCTGAAGTCTGTGATTTAACTCTCAAACGATAAGGACTCAACTTATGGGGGTTTTTATCCCAAATACTCAATGTATGGTAATATTTACTTACTTACTTAGTGACTTAGTGGTTGGTTTCTATGGCAAATATGGTAATTGAATGACCCCTTGCTTTTGCACCCTTTACGTATCCACTCGCACGTAACGTCAGCAAACTCCCAAGTCATGTGAACAAATGAAAAAAATACATTTGGTTGGTTTGGATCATAGAATGGATCCATCATACAGCTACTACACTTCGTTAGTTTGATATTTTTTGATGCACACCCCAAAAAAACTATCGACTGGATACCCAAAATGATAGGCCTTGGATTCCAGGTGACTCCGGATTTATTTCGATGGCAATTTTTGGTATCTATATTACCCTGGAAGTCCAACCACCATTTCTTATAGGTTGGTTTCCGAACCACCATTATTTTAGTAGGGGTTTATCATCTTCCAAAAAGAACCACCATTTTTTAAAATGGTGGCAACGACTTCCAGGGTATATAAAATTTCTGGGGTCAGTTATAACTCCATTTATAACGATCGTTGGGGCCCACCTTCCAGCTGGATTCCTTTTTTTTTCCAATATCACTCAGTGATAAATTCTAATACCCTCCCCGCAATTTAACATAGGCCCTGAAATTAGACCCTTAGAAAAGGAAATGCATATTGGAAACCACCATTTTCCGGGGCTATGTTAGTTTTAGGGAGTGTATGAAATTTAATATTTTTGGATATATGTCCCCACTAATCACTCGGTATCAATCCACTGAATTATTTATGAATCATGTATCATGAAGTTCAAAATTCGAATTTTTGATAGAACAAAGCTTATGATTCATGGGGAATCCTCGGAAAGCCTTCACCAACCACTACTTGGAGGATCTTCCCAGCTAGTAAGTGGTTAATAACCATGTAAGTCCCCTAATTATGTATGGTTGTTCCCCTTCCAAATGGTTTAAATGGCTTATAAATGGGGGTTACTAACCACTTACAAGTCCTGGGAGCCCATCCTCCAAGTATGGGACCGCTTGGTGACCATATCGTCCGGGGTTGTCCCGGAGTCCCGGGTCCTTGGTCTTTTTGCCAAGCGCCTGGGGTGATGGATCATGGACCCGAAGGTGGAAGTTCCAACCGTATGTTTTCGTGCTCTACAGTTCCCTATCCCATGGAAATCCATGGGACTGGTATGTATACCTACATGAATGGTTGATTTTTATGGTAAATGTAGTAAATATACCAGTCCCATGGAGCATATGGGTATGAATGACTCAGATTTTGGGGGGTTGAAGGGTGAAATAGCATGTTCCGGCAAAAACAGGCCGACAGGTTTTGGTTGGGCCATTTAAAATAACGACACTTTTGGGTGGGGGAGATTACCAACATGTGCTGATCGAAACTTAAGTGTAGCTGCTTATTTCGCTCCCCAAAAAAATGGCGCAGGGATTCTTGATAGTCGGCAGTGCTGGCCAGTGGTGGAAAAAAACACTGGAAAAAGTGCCTGGAAAACAAAGTGTACCAGTTTCGTAGGCTTCTTTGCTGGCCAGTGCTGGGGTTTAGGGATAATTTTAATGGAAAATAACAGCAACTTGTTTTCCAGGTATTTGAGAAACCCTATCACCTTCATACAACAATGCTACACATTTGATACACTTCCATCATGGACTCCAAAACTACTACCATCACTATGCCATCACTCACCCAGTTTAAACAAAATGCAAAAAGATGGAGAAAACCTCCTGCATTTTTAGCACCACGAAAGAAAAATGCCACTTCAAGAAACGGCGAAACACACTTCGCGGAGCCTTTTACCTCCGCCTTTCACCCTGCCTCTTTGGTGTGTTTCTTCATCTGCTGTCGATACACCCCAAAGATAAAGAACAAGAACATCACAGCACCTTGGAAGACTAAATAGACGTGAGTGATCATAAGGGACTTTTGGTTTTTGATCGTTTTGGAAGTTTCTTTTGGGCTATTCCGTTAGAACCAACACCTAGCTAGGATGATAAAATCGCTCACGTATATACACGGGTTTCATTGGTTCAGAAAACTGATATGAGTCGGTGAACCTGGTTGCACGTGATTTCACCGAGTTTCAACCGGGTAATTTTCGGTTGAACCGGTTGAAGTGGCATTTTAAAGAGTCGGTCGAGGTTGGGATCCATCCTCCGTCACCTAAAAATCCAAATTTGAAGTGGGGATTTGTGTATGCAATCATTTAGGAGGAAAACCATATTTTTATGCAAATATAGATCTAAAATAATCTAAACATGTATAGGTCACACTAATTATTGTTATACAGTGTGAATATTAGATTTACAGCTGAAACTATGCAAATGTTGCAACGGTTACATACTCCTGATATTTATGTGATATTCATCAGATCATGGCTGATGGCATACAGCGCACATCCTCACTCTTCTATCCATCAGCATCGGTGTCCCCAGAAAAAAAGCTTCTGAAAACCCGTTTGCTTCCCTTAATAAGGCCGGCGATTAAACCCTTACCTTAAGGTCAAAATAGATGGCACAGATACCAAAAGGTAGGTTAGTAAAGGGTCCTTACAAACCAATATGTAGAGACTGTGCCATGTACTTTTCAACTCAACTACCATATTTCTGATTGGGGGTAGGTTGACTAGTCATGATGCTTGGGGGGGGGGGCCCAATTTCAGCAACACTTGGCATCATTGTTTCAAGAGTATAGCCCACCCAATCACTTGGATTTGCTCAAGATGCTTGGAAAAAGTGAAACGTATTCTCCCAAATGGTGGTTTAATGGTGATTTACCATGGTAGAAAGGAAAAAAAAACCGTAAACAAATCCAAGATCAAACAAATTACTGTAATCTCCACAATTAACATCGCTACACCAACCACAACCAGACACCCAAAAAATGAGTTTGGGATATACTCTATAGGTAGGTAAGAAAAAATCAAGCAAAAATTCACCAACCCCGCCAACAAAAAATCTTCGGGCCATTTTTTTGGGAGTTCGCTTCCCCCTTTGCTAAACCACCACCTGTTTACATACCTACATTTAGATCAATGCTATGGTAAAACGTAAGTTTTCATATCCCATATGCATGGGAATCCTATGGGTACTTGGTTCGCTCGCCATCCTCCATCGTCATCTCCGACCCGTGGATCGTGACCCAAGGCACCCAAGAGCAAAATCCAATAACTCTGAAGCTTGATCTGATGGCGAAAGTTCGGAAGGCCCCGGGGATCAAGGCAGTCCCGCGGGTTCCAGGGTGGAGCACAAAAACCAGTTGAAAAAATCTAGCCAAATGGAATAATATTCCACCAACCTAGATTTCACTGAAATAAGGGGATTTCCCTTATTAAACCACCTTCTGTGGTGAGATCGGGTGAGGTCGCGAACAAATTTGACCAGATAAATGGAGTTGTGGCTCCTAGAAGTAGAGTGAAAGAACCCCAGGCAAACCCATTTATTGTCGGCCATTTATAATGGTGAAATAACTCCATTTATAGCTAGTAGGGGCCCACCTTGTAGGATCATCTGAGAATAAATGCTTAGATTGCTTAGTATCTACTATGGGTTATATATAACAAACAACAAACAACAACCAACAGCAGGTTTCTGGGGGTGTACCAAAATAGGGACACAATACCAACAAAAAAGTGTCAACAAAATAACAAACACAAAGAACAAACAGCAACAACCACAAAAGCAACAGCGACACCAGTGACATGAAGCACAAAATTTCTGGGTGGTGCCCATGGCGCGACTCTTTTGTCAAATTTCATGGGTTTTATGATGGAATCTCTCTATATACATTGGTTAGTTTGTTTCACCTCTAAGCCTAAGGTAGACCATGTATCTGTATATATTATATATATACATGTATTATATAAATTGTATATATAAAGACCCATCCTATGAACCACAATATCTATCCCTACCATATAAGCTAATATCTCACATAAATATATGTTTATCCCCCAAGTTAAAGGATCACTCGATAATAAAATAGGATCACTCTTAAAGTCGACTCATGGGGGGATTCTCAAATGGCTAGTCAACCTGCCTCCCCCAAACGTGCCGCCCTCAGATTCAAAAGGGTTTTTCCTAGCCGGCCTTATTTTGGGAAACCAATGGGTTTTCATAAGCCACGCTCATAGGGGGGGGTATGCGCTACTTGAAGGATCATCCCACTTAGTAAGTAGTATATAACCCCCATGTATAAGCCATTTAGATCATCCGCCACTTGGAAGAGGGAACAACCCACCAACCAACCCGATCCTTACGGGACTTACGGCACGGATCCTTAAGATTGAAGCCTATTAGACCTCAATCCATCGGAGTCTACGCTCCCAGGACGGACGGGTCAATACGTGGTGAATAATATAACCCCCATTTATAAGCCATGAATACACCCCCGAAATTTAACATAGCCCCTGAAAAATGATGGTTGGAAGATGAGTTTCCATGTTTCCTTTCGGGATTGCCTATTTTTAGGGGCTATGTTAAATTTCCGGGGTGTAACCATTTGGATGGGATCCCACAGGCCTATCCTTATGGGACTTACGAAAAACCATGGTTATTAACCATAGATCCGTCCGTCATGGGATGATCCAGCCAATCCCTCCACTCGCAGCCGACTGGTTTAGAGGTGGCCTCAAGGAATTGCTACTTGGAGGATGTCCAAGTAGACGGGACCGGCACGGAAGTGCTGGGATCAAAGGTGAACGGATCAGTGGGTGAACTTTCACCACAATATACCGGCCTATAACCACAAGGAATACCCCATGTATAAGTAGGTGAAATCATCCATTGATCCGTTCACCATTGATCCGTTCACTTCCGTCCCGGGACATCCCAAATACAATGTGGGCCCCGAGGCTACGATCGTGAAATAGATGGAGTGACATGGGACCCCGAATATTTCAACGGGTAACTGGGGTCATGACCCCTACAAGTGCAGTTAAAACTTACTACTTACAACTGGAAGGGGCCTGCGTTTCGTTGAACAAATATGAATTCAATAGCCAAAAAAAACCTAACCATTTTCCAAGTTGGAGTTGCACCCCCATTAAAGAATCATATATTAGATCGCAAGTAAATCATCACCCACAAAATGCCCAAAAATCATCAGAATCCCAAAATCACGTCCGGCCGGACATGCCAAACGGTTGACAACTTGGAGGACCATCCCAGTTAGGATATGTGGTTAACAACCATGCTGCTACTAAGTCCCCTAAGGATCCGGTTGGTGGGACCCCTTCCAAATGGCCGAACTTCACGGCTCATTCTCACGCATCTTGACGCAATGTGTGACTCCAACTGGCACCATGTATGATATATTTACCTGCACTTACCACAAAAATCAAACAAACGTAGGTAAATATGCGGTATGGGTAATACCAAAGTATGTAAATTTCCTCGGTCTGCCCATCTCAAACCATACATGGTGCCATAATAGGATTCTTAAGGGGGGGTGGTGATTCCCCCAATCATTCCTAATGTTTCCCAAAGTTCCCCAATGTTCCCAAACGGAATCCTGAATCGGTTCCCTAGGAATACCCCCTCCCCTTGAACACCCCCCCCTTAAGAATCCTAGAATGCCAGCTATCCCTAGACATCCAAAATCCTCCGAATACCTGGTGAGGAGGTGTTGGGGACCCCTAAAAGCCTTCTCAGGAGATGTTTAGGGCTTCAAACACCTACTCAAAAGGTGTTTGGATGTCTAGGGTATGGAATTGATGACCTTTTTTCCATACGACCGGCACCTTCCGACTCCACATCACGCTGGCTTGTTCATAGTGCGTGATTCTGGCTTTTTCAGGCTCCTCAACCCATGGCGCACATCCTCGGGAAACTTCGGGGCCCGAAACGTCTGGACTCTGGACGTCTCCGTCTCGTTTTGAAACCTGGACAAAAACATATAGGAATTCGTAGCATTTCTAGTTGGTGGTTGAACCAACCCATTTGAAAAAATATGCTCGTCAAATTGGATCATTTCCCCTATATAGGGTTGCAAAGAAAAAATACAGTATTTGAAACCGCCACCTAGATTTTGATATAAAGGCAACTGGAAAAATACCTGGTTTTAGGGGTTTCTTTTGTTGATGCTAATATTAATGTTGGAACTTGTTTACGTTAGGTGGTTGATGAATCAACCCATTTGAAAAATTTGCGCAGTCGTCAAATTTGGATGATGTTTCCCAATTTTCGGGATGAACATCCAAAAGGAGACGTTGAAATTTCACCACCTGAGAAACGTCTCAAAAACACGTTTGCCGCCAAAAAAGGTGGTTTCTTTGAAGGGATTCCCTCGGATTCTGTTTTGAAAAAAATCTCCAGGAACTTCGGAATGTACGTCCTTCCCAATGATCTTGAATATATCTTGATCTCAGTTGTTTTTTGGGGTGGGATGACTTTTTGGGGATTTTTTTACCCCCCAAAAAAACATCCAGACACCACCCACCGCCTTGGGTCTTCGATATACCGTAATCAAACCCCGAAGCTCAGTTGAACGGTATTCGCCTGGATGGCTTAGGCTTCTCGGGGTATCTCTATAGTAACTAGTACTTACAAATCATTCCGAAAAATGAGCCCACGATTGGCCGGGAGTACCGGAAATTTCAGGGTGAACATCAACAAAATATGTGGAGGTGTCTTTAAACAAAATGTGATTTTGCCGTACCTTTTGGTGTTCCAAGGGTATTGACCCACTTATAAGTGTCCCAATTGCCCAACTGCCCAATGTCCTAAGTTTACCACTCAGACGGCGTTTGAGGATGTTTGAGCCACCCGAGATTCACCCGGGGGCCTAAACCTCGCCTCTGAAATACTGGTTGTGAAAAATGACGGGATCCTGAAAAATTCCATGCTTTATTTTGAAACCATCCAACAGATAACTTGGCAGTTGCTCACCTTACGGAAAAAATGGGGTGTTTCCAAAAATAGGGGGAAAAACCCCAAAATAGATGGTGGTTTTTTCCCATATTTTTTTGGGTGGTATTTTACCCCCTATTTTCGGAAACCATCCGAAAAAAAAGAAAGAAGAAATTTCAACCGTTTGGGGCACCATCCGCTCCATGTGGGAGACCTCGCGAACCGGAAAAAAAATCCCACTTTTTGGAGATCTGGATTTTTTTCCAGCCAAAGTGTCGAACCATTGGTGCTTTGAACAAGCAAGGCCTCGGAAACGGTTTCACCGTTTCCAACCAATCTGACCCTAAGGATCCGTTTGTATGTCCGTTTTGAAAGGGATGGGACCCCTATATTCCTATGACCTGGGGAGACAGGATGTTTCGGGTCCCATCAATCCTATTCTTTTTCGGAAGGGAAACCTGGATCCTTAGGGTGAAGGTTGGATAAACTTTCAACGGTTGAAATCGAATCGTTT
The DNA here is from genome assembly GCA_000507305.1 of Breviolum minutum Mf 1.05b.01. NCBI lineage: Eukaryota > Dinophyceae > Suessiales > Symbiodiniaceae > Breviolum > Breviolum minutum. Next base: position 47,411 of record DF242612.1, read on the forward strand.
TAGCAGCTGAGTAGATTGTGTTGAGTTGGCTTGGTTTTTCAGTGTGAACCTGGTTGAAAAGCTAACAGGGTGGTAAGGATCATATAACCTCCCGAAGAAGTCCAAAGGCAACGTATTAATGTATATATATATATATCATATAGTATATACATGACATAGAAGTGGTATACATACTGCTGATCGGGTGGTTACATGCTACCCACCACCTGATACCAGAAACAGCAAATTCCATTAATTGAGTATGCTATGAAAGTGAAATGCTATTCCGCTATCAGATACTATGAGATGAGATTTCATAGTAGGAATGGTAGGAAATGCTTGGGTCTTACAAGAGTTGGTATGAGTATGGTATGAATGTGGTATGAATATGGCAAGTGACTATGGCAAATGATTATGTTAAGATGCTTCAGCAATGAAAATAAGCTGGGTTGTTTGCGGTATATTGGGGACTATACTACCCAGGTATATGAGGCTAAGAAACCAGTACCCATACCATCCATGGGACTGGCATATTTACCTACATTTACCGTGAAAAAAATCAACCATTCATGTAGGAAAATATACTAGTCCCATGGATGGTATGGGTTACAAGAAGAATATACAAGAATCCCGACATTAATCAACCAGGCTTTTATGAGATCTGGGCAAGACTTCTACTTGGATTTGCATGGCCACGATGCTTGGAAAATGTTCCAAATCATATTCTCCCTAATGATGCTTTGATGATGATGAATCCCATGGTGCAATTCCTAAAGAACCACCAAAAAAAAACAAATCCAAGTGAATTACACTCCCTAAAACTCACAGCAATAGCACCTGAAAATAGGCCTTATTTGTCCCGAAAGGAAACTAGAGTCTCGTATTCCGCCCATCCATTTTCAGGTGCGAAAATGTGAGTTTCAAGGAAACTATCAGGTCCAGGTAGCTCAAGCTTCAACTTTTCGTGAGTTACGTGTTTTCACCCCAGAAAAAATCACCCCAAAAGGGCCTTGTTTCCGAAAAGGGAATTCTTGTTCCGAAAAAATGGGGGCTTTTCCCCTCCCAAAAGTTGAACTGAATGGGAGTTGTTTCCCCTCACCTGAGTCTATGTTACACCCATGTTTTTCCAAGAAAATCAGATGCCGAACTTGGAAGTTTTCCCATCCATTTTTTTGGATCTTTAGGAAAGCCGTAAAACTTGGAGGATGTTCAGGTACCGAAAAACCAAGATTTGTCCAAGGAATGCGGCCTTTTTTGAAAAAGCTTTTTTGTGTTTTACGTATCATCCCCAAGTTGAACGACATTCGGATTCACCTGAGTCCATGGCACCCATGTTTTAAAGAAAATCAAATGCCGAACCCTGGTGATTCAAAGTGACCTTTTTGGGATGGTTAAGTGACCCTTTTAAGGGGTCAAGTGACCTCCAACTAGGGGATCAAAAGGTCACTTTGAATCACCTGGACTTGGAAGTTTCCCATCCATTTTTTAGGTCTCGAAAAAGGCCGTAAAACTTGGAGGATGTTCAGGTACCGAAAAACCAAGATTTTTTTATCCAAGGAATGTTTTTTTTTTGACCAGCTTTTTATGTTTTACTAAAATCATCCCCAAAAATCATCCATGTATAATATATTTACCTACATTTACCACAAATTCATGATAAATGTAGGTAAATATTCCAGTCCCATGGATCCTATGGGATCTGACGGTTTTTCCATGTGTCGGGCACAAATATCATGCAAGCTCTTTCAGTACGAAAATAGTTGTTACTTTTCAGTACCAATCCTAGAATACACATGAACGGCGTGGACACCAACCCGGGTGTTGCTGACAGCATCATACGCCGGAACTGACCTGATCATTCTCGCTTTTCATAGCCTTTACACTTCAATCTATGCCTGGATAGTACAAGGCGGGCCCCAACCAGTTATGAATGCAGTTGTAACCCCTAGAAGTAGGGTGGAATAACCCCACTGAACCAAATTACAATGCCATTTATAAGGGTGAAATAACTCCATTTGATTTTTTTGAAGCAACCGGGTTTCTGGTTTTAGGGGTTTCAAGTTGATGGAAATTACACCCCTGAAAACCAACACAACATTGGAAAATCCCGATGTTCAATAGGAAATGCATCTTCAAATGGTGGGTGTTCCATTGCCATGTTAGTTTTCGGGGGGGTAACGTCGCAACTTGTTTTGTAAGATCTTTCCTGTCCAAGAGCCCCTGTTTGGAATTGCTGGTCACTGCTTCTGCATTTGTTGATAATCATATTCCATCAACTTGGATTTGTTGCTTGACATACTGTTGATGGCTAAAATCCTGCACCAGTCGATAGGTAGTTTGTCCCATCATTTTCAGGGTTTTATACATCCCAGATGGTTTGCCGGCAACAGGTGCAATCTGATGTGATTTTTTTGATCACCCATAGCATCCATTGGGACCAGTATATTTACCTTCTCATTTACCAGCACCATGAACATCCACCAAACATCACCAAACCGCGCCAAAGCACAAGGTAAATTTCCAGGGAGGGTTCGCTAAGTCCAAGTCCTTTTTTGGTGTGAAAAGGGTGGTCGGTGAAGATCCCTTCTTTGGCGATACCATTCTTTACACGACAGCCATGTCGTTGTCACGAAAGCGGGTTGAGAATGACAACAAAAATATCCCCCAAAACATCGAACAATAAAACGTATTAAAATTATGTTGCAAAAAACATGACTGAAATTGAAATCTCTGGGGTGTTTTTCTTGAATTCAGCACTTTTTGAAGGAGTTTTTGTTCACATAACTGGTGGTAAATCAATTAAACGGGACATCAGGACATCTATATTTAACAACTTTTCTAGTTGGTGGTTTCAACCCATTTGAAACATATTTTAGTCAAATTGGATCATTTCCCCAAGGTTCGGGATGAAAATTCCAAAAAATATTTGAGTTGCCACCACCTAGTTTTGTCTCGGCCAGGCATTTTTCCCTAGACATCCAAAATCCTCCGAATACCTGGTGAGGAGGTGTTGGGGACCCCTAAAAGCCTTCTCAGGAGATGTTCAGGGCTTCAAACACCTACGACCTAAAGGTGTTTGGATGTCTAGGGTTTGGTGAAATGAATGTGAAATGATGTGATAACATTCATGGGCTGGACCTCCCAAAATTCACGTCAAAAAAGCCCTACAAAATTCTATCGTTTTGGATCGCCAACTCATCACTGGTTGCTACGGTCAAAAAAAAACCGGGGTCCCCTACTTTCCATGAGTCATACTGGTTGGTTCATAGGGATTCTTATGTCATGGTTTTGAAACAATCCCTATATAACTGGGTAGTTGTTCTTCCCCTATATGACCTAAACAATCAGTTTTTTTTTGCTTGCTATTGACTTGCGGAAAGTGATCTTTTCATTCGTTTCTCAGTTCAGAATCTGAAGGGAAATGCTTTGTTCGACAATTTCTTGAGCCAGAGTTATTTTACCTGCTGACTTCAGGTTTCCCCCCCGTAAAAGACAACTTTACTAGGTGGTTTTACGGCACCTGCTCAGCCTGCTCGTCCAACGTTTGGTCATTTTTTTCACCAAAATAGGGGTGAACATGTTTGGAAAAAGATTGAAACCACCACATTTGGTTAATTATTAACTTTCTTGTGGGTTCCCCTTATTTAACAACGCCATCTTTCTGCGTCCAAAATAAAATTGACACGAAACTTCTTCCAATCCAATCCCCGAAAAAATCCCAACCCAACCCAACCCTCGCCCCTCCGGGGGTGTGGCTCTCCTTGACATTGTTGTCGAGCTTACACTCTTGCACCTCTTTCGTCACCTGATGAAGAAAAGGGCCCCTGATTTGCTACAGTTTGGGATACTCCATCCACACAGTGGCGAAGCCTTTAGTACCCTTGGGCGAATAGGATCCCCAACCCAACAACATATTTTGCAAACACTCACTGGTGGGGCGACTATTGCTGGGAGATAAAAGAAAATCATCACTGTAGTTGGTGGTTTTTTGCCGCCCATTAGCAAGTCAAATGGGACCATTTCTCCAATTTTAGAGGTAAATATTAGAAATCTTTGAAACCACCACCTAGGACCTAGATCACAAGCTATAGTTAGCAGCTGGGCAGCTCAGCTTATAACCTATTATAACTACAAGGGAATTTGTTTTCATCACTGCATAACACCTATCAACAAATCGTTTTCGTTGGTGCGTTTGCTTGGCGCGTGACTAGGAATTCCTTTGTCAAGGGATCATTACTTTCGGCTCTGCCTAGACCTGTCCACTACCAATGAACCTTTGGTTTATTCAAAACGCAACCCGTTATCTACATTCCACCATACTGCTTTGTCAATAGGGAAAATTGGTGCCAAAATACAGAACAAAATTGGTTAGACATATATATCTAATTCGGATGTGCCTCCACGCAGGGTGCCAGTGGCAAATAATGCTTTTGTTTGGGATAAGCCATTATTATGACAGGATCCCGTGATTAAACAACCAGGATTCAAAGGAAAGTGTCCGAGGGTCTTTTTGTTGCTGGCTTTTTTGTCAAGATTTGTCGTTGAGGTTCAACCGCCACTGACTTGACATCTTGGCACATCCTCTGAAATGCACGGCAAACGTATTTGCGGAAAATTCATGGGAATCTCAGGGCATTACTAGTTTACTAGTTGGTGGTTTCAACCCATCTGAAAAATATTAGTCAAATGGGAAATCTTCCCCAATTTTCGGGGTGAAAATAAAAATGTTTAAAACCACCAGCTAGATTTTTAACAACCAGTGTCCCTTAACAAGGCCGGCCTTATTTCTTGGGGAAAAACCCCCTGAAAAATTCCCATTCCATTAAGTGTCTGGGAAGAATGCAGGTTTGTTTTTTTCATCGAAAGCTAAGATGGTTCACCTGATAAATAAGTCAATGAAAAAGGAAAGTCCTTTGAGAAACTATAGTTGTTCAGGTTCCATGTTAAATTTCAGGAAGGGTAATTAGGCATAATTTGGATTCCCTGAATCCTTTTGTGCCAAGACTGGTTGGATAAATGCAGCTTTCCAAAACTAGTTGAGTGGATTTTCCAAGAAATGTTGGCCTCACTCAATATCTTATGCTTGGTTGATTGGGGGATGCTTAGGTTCTTATGACACTACCCACACATCTTCAAGGTGGGCCCATACGGTCGTTATAAATGGAGTTATAAGCCTGATAAATGGCCGAAAATAAATGGGTTTCCCTGGGGTTGTGACCCTACTTATATCTATAGTTATAGGGGTTTAAACTCCATAATTCATTTCTGGTTGGGGTCCACACATCCTACAATAAACCCAAAACGGTTGAACATCCTACACGACGGTAACCCCGGACACCTCGCACCTCATCACGTGTGGCCTTGTCAACTTGTGAATCTGCATCTTTCAACATGTCGTTGGTCTGGCGAGCGAGTTTCGTGACAAAACGAAGGACACCCCTCCCTGAAGTTTAGCATGGTTCACCTGAAAATGGATGCTTGGAATACGATCGTTTCCTTTTGGGATGGAAACTATTTCCAGGTGCCATATTACTTTTAGGGAATGTCAACAAAGCTGAAATTAAGCTGCCGCTGTTGTAATCGAGGCTGTAGTGCCTAGTACTAATACCCATACTAGTAGACGTGACGTGACTAGTACCATTCTTATCGTAGCAAGTGTTTTTTCCAATGGTGAAACGATTTTTTTTTCTTAGTGCAAGATGTTTCGCTCCAATGAAAAATCATCACCCCACATTAGATGAAAAATATAGAGAACATCAACCATATCAAACCATCTGGAAAACAAAGCATTAAATATAAACCCATCTGAAAGCAAAACAAACAAAGCATCCAATGATCTGCACCAAAGCTTCAGTTGCAAGAATTTTTGAAACCAAAACATACATGATATGTCATGCATGCTTGAAATATTTACGAATATAATATGAAAAAATATGTATGTAATATATGGAAAAAACATCGAGTATATACATTATTTACACATGTATACGTATATATGTCATCTTTTAACTAAATCTCTTAGATCCTGCCAAAACACTCTAAAGTGGATTCCGTGGAGGTCAATAAAGGTCCCTTTATAAAATGGTGGTGATTATTTTCTCCCACAAAAACCATGTTTTTTCCACGGCAGCATCTCAGTTTTTTTTCACACCAAGCTAGCCGAATTAAACCGACTCATGAGGGAGGAACATGCACAACTAGAGAATCAGTTTCAAGCATCGGTGTTTTTTTTAACTTGGAGAAGTTTCACCACCTACACCCCAGAAAACTAACGGCTGGAACCTGAAAATACCCCCTTGGAAAGGGAGAAACATCTACAAGCTACCAATTGCTGGGTTCCAGCCGTTAGTTTTCAGGGGTGTAAATCTGGGCAAATGTTAAATTTTTCCCAATCATTCGTAAACCCGAATGGTTGGGGCCTTTTTGGGGAAATGGAATCTCACTAAATCACCACTAGTTGGGGAAAACTCCCAACCAGCGGGAACTGGATCGCAATGAAATTTGCATCAGCTAAATTCTACTAGGACATTCATGGAAGTGATTGATTCACGATAGTCCAATACTAATCACACACTGAGTAACTGGTTGGTGGTTTCAACCCAATCGAAAAATATTATTCAAATTGGGAACCTTCCCCAAATAGGGATGAAAATAAATAATATTTGAAACCATCACCTAGGTAAATATGTGGGTGAACTAATCCATTTAATACCAGCAGGACATCCCAGTAGATCGTGTCTTCCTTCTTTCGTTAGATCCCACCTTTTTCAGTGACCCGCCGGGTGCCTTTCTTTGGGCCACAGCATCAGACGTGGGAGGTCCCATGAGCACAACCCTGTCCTGCGTCAACAATCACCTCTCAACTATCCTCAATGAAATCATGCTTGGTTAAGAACCGGAACCTCATAATTCCACTCCCTGAAACTAACACCAAAAGACCCTGAAAATAGGCCGGGCCCCAAAAGGATAATAGTCTTCCGACCATTCATTTCCAGGTGCTATGTTAGTTTCAGGGAGGGTAATCATCATAATTCCTATTAGACTGGGAAGTATAATCCCATTTCTGTATAAACTGCATCATTCAGGGTGTATTTGTACTGCTGAAAAAGTAAAAATATGTATTAAAGCACCCTGAAATAATTCTGGCCAAATTCTACTATTTCACCACCCTGGATTTCTCTGAGATTTTCGGGGATTTCCCTTCATCAGCTACCTTTTGGGGGCCCAGGTCGGGTGAAGTCGCTACAATTTCCCCGCAATAGTTGGACTACATGGGCTTTTAACATAGGCAATACCTGGGTGTTTCCTTAAATGGTGGTACCCCCAAAACATCCCAAAATCATAAGTTTTAGTAGGATTTTGCCTTGGTTCTTGGGGAAAACCCACCCTTTTTATCGGAAACCTCCCACCTATGACTCCGGGAGAATTTTTCGGCCGATACTCTACCAGGTGAGGCTGTGGCAGTTGATCAGTATGGTTATACCCTCCCTGAAACTAACATATCCCAAGGAAACTGGGCCGGGCCCCAAAAGGAAATTATCGTATTCCACCTATATCCATTTTCAGGTGCGAAAATGTTAGTTTCAGGGAGGGTAACTCCACTTGTTGGGGTTATAACTCTAGTTCCCCATTTATTTTCGGCCATTTATAAGGGTGAAACAACTCCATTTATAACTTGTAGAGTCCCACCGTTCGTACTTTAAAAGTACGTATGGAATATGTAATCCCCAAAAAGTTTGAAGGCGCCAGACATATCCATAGGATCAATGTATGATAGATACTTTCTAATTTACCATACAAATCAAATAATGTAGGTAAACGTACCACAAAACGATCCTATGGGAAATTTAATAGGCAAAATCAAGGTGGTAGGCAATAGTCAGTACGTGATGGAGAAGGATCTATTAAATAAAGGGTCTGACCCATTTTAAAAAAACACGACATTCTCAAAAAGACATGCTGAATGGTTTCTTATGACATTTGATTTGGGAAAAAATGACCCATAATTGTATGGAAACAAACAAGTCGAAACATGAGTCTCCATCTGTTTAGAAGTGTTAAGTACAAGTGATTACACTTGAACATATATCATATACGGTTGATGGAAGAAATCCTGCACCACCTGACATGTATGAAACCCTGCAAAAAAAACGAATATTTACCATATCAACTGGTGCAGGATTTCTTCCATCAACAGTATCATTGAAAACCACAAATGAACATCTGGTCAAATAATCTACTGTATTTCACCAAGCCTGGAACCTTTCCATAAAAACAGCTGTTTTTTCCTATGTAACAAATTATACAGGGGTCATTGTTTGATTATATTATTATATTACCAACCTAAGCAATGCACATTTTCTTCGGGAAAATCCCTCAAATTTACTATAGATTTGCATTGTTTTATTCCCACAATATGGGTAATTTAATGTCTCCTGTTGTTACAGTTTAGAGTTTGGTATGAAACACGCACAAAATAGCCCGGCACACTTCATCCGGCTCAAAAAAACAGACAAGTCCTGCGAGGTGTTCGAATTGTTCGCCTATCACCCCCATGAATTTTCATGGGAATCATTTCTGCGGACTTGCCATAGGATCCATGTTGCTAAAATATACCATACATGCATCCTATAGGGTTAGGGGCAAAATACAATGAGATCACGAAAATAATCCACTATCCACCAAACCAATAAACCAGCATCACATCACTCAAGATTGATCTTTTTTCCGACAGTCGTCATGAACCAAACATATCATCACAAGCATTTCCGAGAAAAAAAAACCTAAGTTTCCTCCCAAGGAATCACCTTTTGGTGCCCGCGTTTTGTGGCTTTTGGGCCCTTCGGAAAAACAAGTGAAATGAGTTACGGACCGCAATTTCTCCACGAATGTGTTTTCGGCCATACGGCCGTCAGAAATGGGGTTGTTCAACCTCATAAATATGGTTAATAGCCCCAGTTACCAATTTATAAGGTCATTTATAGGGACCCCCATGTCGCTCCATTGATTTCACGATCGGCTCCCGGGGCCCATCTTGTAAGAAAGGCAATAAAGATACTTCCCCGGAGGTGTTTTTGAGCGAGTTTTTAACCCTAACCAATGGAAAGGAACGGAAACTTTTCAGGGGCAAGACGTTGGAACTTCAGGAGAGCTCAACATTTGTAACCTCATGGCTTCCAAAAGGTTCAATTTTTACCCATTTTTGAAGAATGGCACTTTTGGCCAAGAGACCTGAGACCTACTGGCAAGATGCTTCAGAAATCCCAAACTAACAACCACCGTTTGGATGGTGCTAAAACCTTGTAAATCATTGGGAATTTCAACAACCTGTTCCTCAACTGGTGAGTTGTTTGCCGGATTTCGAAGGAACCATCAACGTTGTACACCCCGGAAGATTAACATGGAACCTAAAAACCACCCCACTTGAAAAGGAACATCATCTTGCAAACCATCATTTTCAGGATATTTTCAGGTTCCAGCGGTTAATCTTCCAGGGTGTACCAAAGCCTAATGTCAAAGCTCTCCCCCCAACAAAACTGAAAAAACCATACCCTCCCTCCAACTTCATATGCTTCAACAACTGAAGTTTTTTGGTTGAAAAACGAACGTCACCGTTTGGTTTCAACGGTGAATTTTAATCGGAGGGCGTATCGGCGTATCGGAAAATTCCTGTGCTACTGTTGATGGTTCAGAAATCCTGCACCAGTTGATATGGTAGTTTATCACATTATTTACATGGCTTTATACATGTCAGGTGGTGCAGGATTTCTTCCATCAACAGTATCAATAAAATCCACGGGCTTCACAAGCGTACGTGTATGATTCTCAGAAATTTGGGACTTGAAACTCGCACTGAAATTCACTCAAATAATTGGGTTTTCCGCCATATATGTAGAGTTTTGCTGCAGAGAAAATATGTTGCAACAGTACAATTAGCTTGTTCAAGCTATATACTATATATACATCGCACATAAACATATATATTATATACATCTCAATTTCAAGAACATCACACATATACTGTGTTACATTGAGATGCAAAATCCCACCCTGTAGCAGTGGAAAATGAAGGGTTCCAGGATACATTTAGCTCAAAATTGCTCCTTTCCAACCATCACCACCTAAGAACGTTTCATCCATCACGCCTCTGACTCGTTCTTTGAAGCATTGGCCTCAAATTTGTACTGGAAAAAATATTCAAGAAATGATGATACTGTTGATGGAAGAAATCCTGCACCACCTGGGATGTAAGAAACCCTATAAATAATGAAATATTTACTATATCATCCATCAACATCACCTTTGAAGAGTCAGGTTTTAGAAGACAAGAGCGCCATGTTGTTCCACTTCTATTCGATTCAGGGAGAATGTATAAATTACACTCTGGTAAACTAACATAGCAATTGAAAACGGACCCGGGTCGAGTCGACGTATTTCCTATTGAAAATGGAGTAGTTTACCACCCGGCTATGTTAGCTTACCAAGAGGGTAGATCAAATCAGTGGGTGGTTCTCGCGGTATTCCTCAAAATACGTTGCTCAGTTGACTTTTTTTGCAGCCTTTTGTTGGTTTAATTGACCTAGACAAAATTTCATGATCTTGCCAATCTTGCCTACCTTTGGGCCAACCCTATTCCGATGTTCACATTGAAAGCAACATGTCCAGAGGCCGCCATTTTTTTCCAAGACAATGTCATACACAAATTCAAGTGAATGCATAAGAAACTGGTGGGATCTATCCATACTCTCTGGTCGGAAAATATCATGTCCCCATAACCATGGCTAGATGTGGATCACTAATTGACATCCACGTGAACTCCGAGCCACTGATGATAGATCTGGCCAAATCATAATAACCAAGCTAGATTTCCCTGAAATAAGGGGTCCCATTTCCCTTACTAAACCACCATTTGGGGGCCCAGGTCGTGTGAGGGCACTTAGTTGGGCCAGATTTATAGAAGACTAAACTGATTTTCTTTTTCACTAACTTGGTGGGATATGAACTCGTTCCCTCTTTGGGCGGGGTAAGTTTGCATCCACCATTTCCCTGCGGCCCAAGATACGCTGTTATTGGTATCATTGGCATGTGGAAGTCCCGCACCAACAACTACCTATGGTGGCTTGAAAGGTTGTTGTTCCCAACGGTCAACCGTGAATCCAGTTATAAGCAGGGTGAAATGACTCCATTTATAGGGGCGCAAGAACCCCAGTTACCCATGTATATGGCCATCTGTAGGGGTTAAAACTCCATTTATCACTAGTAGGGGCCCACTTTTGTACATATGTGCCAGGGTCCAAACTCCCTATCTTGGGTATGGTCATCCCACCTTTCTTGGGAAATCCTTATAAATGCGTA
>DF242613.1:0-53274 GCA_000507305.1 Breviolum minutum Mf 1.05b.01
AGAGCAAGTCAGTCAAGCAAGTCAGTTAAGCAAGTCAAGTAAAGAAAGTCAGTACAGCAAGTCAGTAAAGCAAGTCAGAAAAGCAAGTCAGTTAAGCAAGTAAGTTTAGCAAGTCAAGTTAAGCAAGGTAAGTAAAGCAAGTAGGTTTAGCAAGTCAAGTACCTTAAGCAGATCAAGTAAGTAACTTACCCAAGTCAAGTCAAGAAAGTCAAGTCAAGAAAGTTTTGGTCAAGCAAGTCAAGTCAAGCAAGTTCAAGTTAAGCAATTTGAATCAAGCAAGTCAAGTCAAGCTAGATAGAGACACGGCTCCTAGGAAACGCCCTTCGCCAAGTCTTTCGGGAAAAAGGAACATCTTCAACTCAAAAGTGCCTTTAAAAGAGAACATTGGAAAAAAAATAGTGATCGTTCCCAGGATTCCGTATGTTCAGGGGGCAAAAAAATTCTACTCAGAGGGTGATAATCCCCCCAACAGCCCTGAGATCTCACCCTAGTGACTGGTTGGTTGGTTGAAGCCCAAGAGGCAGCCACTCCACCGTTCACCAAGCTCGGAGGGAAGTCCACCTGTTTGACGGATTGGTTGGAAGGAGATATCTATGATGAAAAGATCCCACTTTTCTTTCGCCACATCGGTGCACCTTGATATCTCCAATAGCTGGGTATGCAAAGTAGATGGCACCTGACACTTGATCACAAAGATCAGAATCAAAATGCATTCATTTGTTTGAGTTTTGTTCATACTTGTGTTGATATATCATTTAATATCTATACAAATACATATCATATGTATATAATGTATTAAGTTAATATATATATATATATTTGCTTAAATCTTAATATGTTTGTTGATGCTTTGTTCCATGGTGCCATGCCGGTTCAGTGGTGATGCCAAGAAAAAAATAGAAACAAACCTAGGATGAAGATGGATCAAGTAGCACGGAAGCTCCAATGCATCACAAGTTACTTTCGATCAGCGACTTGATCAGTAAAATTTATGCCCCTTAGATTCTTTGTTCGTCATCCCATACTGCCCAGTTCAACGGTGGTTGACTTGTTGCATGATTCAAAAAAAGAGATTGAATCATTTCACTAAGCATCTGTGAAGATAAAAAGCAGTCTTTGAAAGCACCACCTAGTGACATCTCTGAACATTTCATTGTTACTTCAATGTTTATTGTTCCCCACCTGGAAGCTACCTAAAGATTTCAGGATGTTTCGGGGTCTCCCTCACCCAAGGCCCCCACCTGGCGGATCGGGTGCTTGAGCAGCATGACCACAAACAGCATCACTCAGGCGTGGCCTTACACTCCCCACTGTTGATGGCTCAGAAATCCGGCTAACCAGTTGATATTTGTAGTTGATCCCATTATTTATAAGGTTTTTTACATCCTAGGTGGTGGAGGATTTCTTCCATCAACAGTATCACTCCCTGAAACAGCGAGTGTACCCTTCAAAATTGGTTTTGCAAAGGGAGACTAGATCCTCTCCTTTTTGGGTCGCAAAAGGCCTGTTTTCACAAGCGTTCGCTGTTAGTTGTAGGGAGGGTATATATAATATCAAGAGACATGTCATGTGGTTATAAGATAACCACTTGGAATGGAACCTTTTTCAACGACTAAAATTATGGCATGACATGATTGCCTCAACTGGTAAATTGTTCAAGTGTGTTCATCAACAGTATCACTCGGGGGCGGGAGGTTTAGAACTATCCAAAACTCCATTGATGTCGACACAAAATTTGAAAGCCGACTGCATTCTGTTGGTTTCATCTGCAATCGCCTTGTGGGTCTTGAACCTATTTCCTGCACCGAACTCACAACCTATCGGTATTCTTTTGTGCCGGATGGACTCGCGGACTCGCAAACCGAAGCTGCTGCCAAAGTGGCTGCTGATCATCCAAGGCATTGGTCTCCGTGACAAAGTTCAAAGCAGCCACTTTGAAACAATAGCTACCTGCGTTCCACGGTTCAAGGATTGTTGATCGAAGTGAATCTACATGGATGGACTGATAGACAATGTTCAACCTATAGAAATGGAGATCTGTGTCTCCTCCATCTATACTACTCAAATATACTCAAATGATGTTTACAATCAATCTGATGTAAATGTATGTCCACCAAAAATCTTCTGCAGCACTTTACAAAAGTAACCAATCCTCACGACTCACACACGCTGTTTTTTTTGCTCCTCATTGGCTTTCAGTGGGACAGCACGTCACCGCAGCGAGTCGCACAGGGTTTTTGGTGCGATGCTAAATCGATGTTTGCGGAAAACCTGGTGACATCAATAGCTTGATTCGTATAAGTATGATAGATTACCTCATTGTTGTCATTGATGTTTCAACATGTTCCAACCATACTTCTTGTACAGAATTTCACTTACTTCATATTTCCTTTTGAAACATCCCCATGCTTTTTGGGACTGACCATTTTTCCAGGTTCAAAATCAACTACGAACACATCAACTACGGCATCGACTCACGATGTTTTCTCTCTCTCAGGAATCATATCACCTGGTTCCAACTCAAAAGGCGCCTCGTGTCAAAAGTTTCGAAGTTTGGGGGGGGGGGGAAGTTTCCCTGGATCACTTTATTGATGTGTTTCCCAAGATGTTTTTGTAAAGATATGTGTTTTTTTGTTGAAACTCCTGGATATTAATATGTTTGTTTTCTAAGGGACATGTTAATCTAATGATTGTCATCTGAGATGATGGATGTTTGTTGATTCCTTGCAAAATCTGGCACTACATCAACTAGTCCATCCAGTTTCAGAATTCATATCCATCTTGGTGAATTCACATGAAAAAGAAAAACGATTTCCTTCACCTTTGCCCGATTCAGCTGAAAAAATCCATCTGAAGATCCTATGACATCAAACCTCCACCCATCCGCCTCAACCACATCGATAGGTCCACTGAGCGACCGGAAGAAAACAATTGATGAACTTCGATGGGATTTTTTGGGGTGGAATTTTTGTCATGGGGGATTACATTGGGATATCATGTTATCATCGGGATGATTTCATGAGCTCCATGATATCCCAAGTTTTGAGAGGTATCCTGGGTGGAAAGAGGTCCACCCATGACAAAAATATAATACCGGAGAAGGCGCTTTTGTTTCAGAAGAGGGCAAAAAATGTGTATATATATAATATATATATATACATGTGAAAGTTGAAGCAAAAGCTATGATGTCACTAATCTTAGATAAATGATTGACAATTGTGGGCAAGGGTCTCATATTTTGGTTGGACTTAGTCTGTCAGATCATAACATGGACAACCCAAGTCATGCCAACTCTAGCACAAATCGACGGTAAGAAGTTGCATCGACGATCACAGCATTCTGGGTGAAATATGGGAATGGAATACATATTCTATGTTGTGGTATTCATTGTACCTATGCATTTCTTACATGTCTTTCATTTCCTCACCTGAAAAATCAACTTACTAAGGCGCCACTAAATCTTGGGTCATTCTTCCTTCACATGAAACCCAAACACGTCCGGCCTCTTCGGTGTGGCCTGAGCAAATGCCGGGTCATGTTGGGGGTGATTGTGTCTTCGCGATACGGGAAGCTAAGAATGTAATGCCATTCTGGCAGTGACTATTTCGATAGGAAAAAAGGACAACCCAAGATATTTCCGTAATCTTTCCTATAGTTCTGTTGATGGGAACAAAATCATATACCAGTTGATAGCTAGGTGTTTCCCCATTATCTACAAGGTTTTATACCAGTAGTTGTTATGTTACCAACCCCAACAATGCACTATTCTATGGGAAATCCCTCAAGATTACCATACATTTGCGTTGTTTGATCCCCCCCAAACTGGGCACCTGGATGTTCAAAGCTGCAGTCAAGGCATCCTCTTCCTGCGGATACGGGACAGAGTTTGGAGCATCGTAAGGATGTTTCTTCAAAAATCAACGGACCGAAAACGGAAATTTTCATATCCTTTCACCAACCTCAACATGCATGAGTTCGTTTGTTGCACTGACTTGAATCAAATTGATTATTTGTTGAAGGTGCAATGGTCGCAACGTTTTTAACATCACTTTCGTCTGTCAGAAGGATGGAAGTTCGTAAGTTGTCCAAAAAGTTGTGCCTCCTCCTCTTCAGATGAGCAACTCTGATGTACTCTAAAGACCAACCTCAGCCCCAATAGCTTGGACCAAACCCCCCCCATCCGGATGATTGCATGTTCATTAGGAAATTTCTATACACCTTCATTTGTTACTGTTTGGGGGGGTACATTCAACTCATACCATTTAACAAGCTGGATTTTGCGACTTTGAAAAATGCAAAAATTTACCACACCGAATATGATATGATTCTTTGGGTGGAGGATATTCCAATTCACATCTTTGTTTGCATAGCCTTGGGGTTGCAGGCTTGAAGCAATTCCGTTTCGGACGACATGCTGGGAAGATGGCGGAGTGCAAATCAAGAAGATGGAGCAAAGAACAAAGACCTCACATTCAAAGGACCAATAGGATCAAGACAAATCCAACACACACACACAGACCTCTTAGCCAAGATGTATAGAACATGATGCACAGTAAAATGATGTAGATAAGAAATGCATGGATGACATGCAATGTCGTACAAGTTCAAGCATCATGACGTTAACAATATAAAAGCACGTCTTCTATGTCTACTACCACAGCAAGCAAAACTCTCACTAAGTACAGTTGATGGAAGAAATCCCAAACAACCACCTGGGATGTATAAAACCCTGCAACATATGGAGATAAACTACCAACCTCAACTGTTTAGCCGAATTTCTGAACCATCAACGGTATCATCAAAATCCCGCCTTGCAATATCGTTCAATGACAATCATCTTTTGCCTTCAAAAATCCAAGGGTCGATATAAAGGAAATGTGGGAAAGTAGGGGAAAATCTCAAATTCCAATATCAAAGATGATGTCATCTCTGAGTTTTCAAGGAAAAACAATCTAAAAATATCTCAAACCAAGTATTTGAGACATCTCAAGATCTACTATGATGCACCAAAACAACTCTCTCGGTTTTTTGGGGGGCCGAGACAAACATCCGTTTCACATGATGTAAACGGGAGGGGCCCGCGTGTCTCAATTTCAAGCCAGGTGAAACCTACTCAAGTCAATCAATGATCGACATCATTTCTGTTTCGGGATTTCTTAGAGATTTCGATCTCAGCCGAGAGACTTGAAAAAATTCATGGTTGCTTCGTTTCCTACCAAAAAATTCTCCAGTTATTCACACCAAAACAAACCTAAAAACATAGTAACATACATAGGCCATGTTTTTTAGCCCATTTTCCAACGGTCGAATTTCGAAGACAAAAATTCATCCGGTTTAAGCGCCTTTCCGGTGATAAGGTTTCTTGTTGTGGAATCGCGGGAGCCTCAAAAACCTGCGTTTCGGCGACGAACAGTTTCACATGACGATGAGTTTAATCACCCATGGTTTTTAATAGAAGATACCCTCCCTGAAACTAACAGCTCGCCCCTGAAAATAGACCCCTGGAAGTTTGGAGATTCCTCTTGGAAACCACCATATTTAGGTGCTATGTTAGTTTCAGGGAGGGTACATCTTCAAATTGGTGTTTTTTCCATTGTCATTTTAGTTTTTTGGGGGTGTAGTGGTTGGAAGATGATTCATTGTCCTTTTGAGGGGCAAAAGCCTATTTTCAGGAGCTATGTCTATCTTTGTTGGTTGTAGGGAGGGTAATCTTTCCTATTGTTGCTGATGTGTTCTTGGAAAAAAAACGATGGGTTTATCCGCACTGTTTGTTTTGCTTCTGTAAATTGCATCGGGTAAGATGGAGATCTGATATGAGACGAGGAGATGCAGTTTGCTGTATTGTAGGAAAAGGGATAGAGATCTTTTCACAAAACAGAAACATCAAGGGACACTTGGGTGTACCCCTAAGAGTGTACGCATGGTATTTATTGTGTTCTCTAGGGATTTTTTGGGGATTATAACCCATAAGTACCCACGATATAGGGTACATCCAACTATCCCCTGAAAACGACATGTTCATAGCTTCAAGACAAACAATTGATGTTTCCTCAAGGTGTCGCATTTCCAAGTCATCGATTTAGAACGGAAATGTGAAAACTGAAACCATGTTTGGTAACTATCAGAATATAAATTCTCCAAAAGGAAACGCGAAAAATGAAGAACACTGCAGCCGTACCTGAAGCCGTTATACAGTCATCATCTACATAGTCTACATACAAAACAACTTGACTCCTATGCAACTCACAATGTATGAGCTTGCAGTACATTGACACATTTACTTAATAATCATGCGATATATCATATATGCTTACTACATCTACGTAGATTTACATAGATCTATACGTACCATAATGATCATCATGATATCATAAGTTATAAGATATCAAATAAATTTAAATGATATTCAAATATTCATCCTTCTGGATGAGAAATCTTTGCCATGATCTTCTACCACTTCCACTTCCACTTCCGCCTCCCAATCCATGGCGACCGAGTGGAGCCTCTCAGAGAAAAACCCAGACGGATCATTCCCTATGAAAGGACATGTTGCACCCAAACTGCCCTGAAAACTAATAGCAAAAGCACCGGAAAACGGATGTTTGGAAGTTGTTGGAAGATGATTCATTTCCTTTTGGGATCGCGCAAACTGGCAGGTGCGAACTGTTAGTTTCAGGGAGTGTGTAAAGATAGCATAACTTTTTGGAGTGGATGATTTTGTTGTTCATAACTACATCTGTTCATCACAATACATCAATTTTACATATGATGTGGAACCTCATTCAATACTGAGATAACCAAGTGAGATATAGTCCACTAAATTGGAAAAAAAAACATCTCCTTAGAGTAGGGTCTATGGGTTAGTTTGGGCCACCCACTGTTGAAATCCCATCGCCGCGGCGTCCTCCGTGAAGGGCCAAAGGGCTGCACCTAGCTGCGGGAATTGATTTTTTTTTGAAAACCTAATGAATTGGGAAGTGGTTTCTGAATGTTGTTCATGATTTTTTTGGGCTGAAGTTTTGGTAACCGTGTTTTTTGTCTGATTGATTTTTAGGGCAAAACAAAAATTGCCCAAATGTTCCGGGGGATTCTGGTTTCAACAAAATGTAAATGCAAGCAAGTGTTTTTTGAATCTATGTATGACTCTAAAACCTAACTATGAACCCAACTACTGAATCACCAATTATTGTTCAAATCCTTCCCCTTTGACTGCCTGCCGTGCATTGCCATGAACCGAGTTCGCCAGTTGTGTTTGTTCAAGGAGCACCGACAACCTGGGGATGTCTAGGGATGGAACTTTCAGTGTCTGTTCAACATCTCTCCTCTAATTTCCTAGCAAATCTGAGTATTACCATATCAAGAAAATGGATGAACATTGAGAATTCCAAAGTTAGCTTGTGAGTTTCACCTTACCAATGAACCATTTCTGGAAAATCCATGGCTTTTTCATGAACCTACCTTGGTACTACAAAATGGCCTGATCGCAGCCCATGTCGTGGGATATACTGGTTTCCATCAGGCTGCTTAACCTGAGTTACCCAGACTGCTTGATGTCCGCGGGTTGAGGTTCTCCTCGTACAGGGGCCAGCCCAGTTGAAAAAAATCAAATCGTCAAATTGGATCATTTCCCTAAGTCTGGCTGAAGATGTAAACTAATCTTTGAAACCAACCTAGTGATATCTCTGATTTGAGCTTTTGTTACCAACCTCATGTTTTATTGTTACCAAACTGGAAAGTACAAAAACCCACCATGTTTTAACCTTTTTTGTTGGGACAACACCGTTGAAAAAACAGCAGTTTTCACGCATCGCGCCTAGGACAAACCAACGTACATTGGGAGTACAAGGAGGTCGAGGCACGCTGCCTTCATAACCTGGTCCGTGTTGGGGAAAAGTGGGGTTCCTGCCTATCATCTACATGGCTTATCGTCCTTTGATAAAAAGGAAATGATGATGATGATGATGATGATGATGATGAAAATTGTAACAGTGAAATCGATAGCGGAAGATAGAGAATTGTGGTATCGCTATGAAAGTTGTATTCTTCAGAATCCTTTGTTTTGATGTGTCTGTTAATTGCGAAGTGTCATTGTGCATAAGATTCTCATACTCATAATCATCATGTGTCATCTTTATGTTATCATCTGACTGTGGAGTAAATCCCGCAGTCCGAACACCTAGGCCGCCTTTGACTCGAGAAACAATCCCAGTGAAAGATCTCATGTTACATAAAGCTCCTGAAAAAAGACAAGTTCCAAGTGTCTAAAAGAAGGCATCCATCCATCAACCAATTTCCAAATCCATTCATCAAAGTAACGAAATCAAAGAAATCTCTGGAAAAAAAAAACAACTCAAGCTCCAGCTCCACCCCACTTTTATTTCCCACCATTTTGTTGCTAAGATTTGGGGAAGGTACCAAATAAGGTATCTGCCAAAAAAACACATCCAAATTCATGGACCCAACTTCAGGATCCCCAACTGTAGAGTTTGTTGCTGCCACCAAGTACACCCTTCAGTTCCAAAGGAGCAGAATCCTCGTTCCCGCAGCAAAACTCCGATTCTTTGGCAAATTTGAGCGTATTGCCCGGAAGAAAAGTGTCTTGGAATTGTAAGCGTATTAGATATATATATATATATATGTCTCCCCGCATGGATTTTTTGTTTTGCAGATTGTACATATAATAAGGATCATAATATGTATCTTTGCGTATTCAATGGATGCCCCCAACGCTGGTGAGTAGTGAGTAGTGTGTGTTTGGGGAACCATACCATGGTGGGGACAACATTCAACTAAATTGCTGAAATTATGAAGAACTCCCTATACCCATAGGATTTAGTATATCTTCCTAATTGTTACACCCCTGAAAACGAATGGCTGGAACCTGACCATACCAAAGGAAAAGGAGAAACATCGACCCCAAACCACCCCAATTTTTTTGGGGGGGGTTTCCATGTCACTGCTGATGGTTCAGAAATCCCAAGGCCAACCACCGTGTTTGGATGTATAAAAACCTTAGCAAATAATGGGAGAAACTACCAACCTCAACTGCTTCGTCGGTCTGTGCCTTAGAATCGGAAAGGGCTAAGGCTTTATGTAGCCACCTGCAGCCAAAGCATGGGAAAACGAGGGAAAAATGTGGGAAAATGCTGAGAAATGATGGGGAGATGTCGAAAATCCACCTACCTTGACATGAACTTCTCAAAAAAATTCAAGTATCCTCACATGGCACCATCCACAATATATTCATCCCAAGATTGAGCCATCCCTGCACCCCACTCAAACAGCACCTCACCAAAGCTGTAGCAGTTCCATTCATCTCTCCCAAGAAGACTGGTGAAGCCCGAAGTACAAACATCGAAAGGACCTCGGACAGCACACCCCCACGACTTTCGTGGGCAACTTTGCACATCGTTTCTTTTTGGATGGATTCTATTATATCTATTGTCACCAAATTTTTCGAGCATCGATTTTTGGGGATTCTTGAATTTTTATGAATTTTTGTGAATGTTTGATATATTTGTTTTTTTTAATGTTTAAACCTCTCCGTTTTGGATGATTTTTTTCAGGATGAAAGAATCTTCAGATTAAACAGCGGCTAGCAGCTTGGACTGGGAATTTGCTCTTCCTTTTTTGGATGAGGGATGTCAATAACGATAGTCGCTAGCCTTCATGAACTACCCTGCTTTTTTTCAAAAATTTTTGAAGGTATCAAACTTGGTCAAGTATGGTCAATTGATGAATGATTTAACTGCTAATCAAAAAATTTGATCTTGTTGAATCAAAATCTACTTTCATCAATATGTATTCCAAGATATTATAAGCATCTGATTTCAACCACAACCCAAAAATAAGCACCTTTTCATTTTTCATCCAACTCTTTGTCCCTCTTCCCCATCTCCTTGGTGCCGAACCACACGATGACCTGCATATTTTCGACTTTGCGCTTGAACCACGTTACTCACCTCCTTCTGCAGCTTGTTGGCATGTTCCAAGACGACCTACAACGAATAGAACGGCTGGGATTCAAACGCCTCATTCATAGCAGCATTTTTTTACAAACCAATGGTTACTTGGATAAGGTTGGTGATTTGCTATTCATGGTCATAGGATGCTATAAGCGAATTTCGAGGATAGGCTGTACCAACAACTGCCTACCAACCCACCATGAATTAATGAAAGTAAATCAGCTCCCAAAAAAAACATCAATCACTGCATCACCGGCACGAAACACGCGCCTTCGCGTCCTGTTTCAAAAGAGATGTGACCTTACTTTTACATCAAACAGCAGATGATGAGATCCATTTTGTCAATCCATGGTTTTTCGTTGATATCAAAAATTGAAAGGTATGGCGGCGTTTACGGAGTCTCTTGATTTTTAGTGAAGGCAAACTTGCCAAAGACGATTGTGACATGTTAACAGTTCAGCTTCATCAGGAGGGGGAAGTCCATAATTACAAGAGGAATTCTCAAGGCAAAGTATTATTTTTTTTGGTTGCGTTGATGTCACATTGAAATCATTCGTCACCATTCTTTGACCAAGTTCATAAGTTCCATCATCTCAAATAGCAAAGATATGATTTAGTCCAAGCAGCAGCAGAAACGTCTCCTTTGGCCGCATCTACCCAGTCTAGAGCTTGCTTTGAGCTCCAAAAACCTGGCAAGAAAAACGACCAAAAAACCAATTTCCACATCAGTCTCTACCCTCATCCCCGACAATAAATGTTGATGCTGGTAAGTTGCAATGTTAAAACATAGGATTTCTGATTTCAATAATAGTTGTCCACATTCTGTATAGATTTTTTCAGACTTCCATAGAAAAATGTCCATAGGATTTGGATCACCCCGACAAGTGATCGCTTGCAGCTTGACCTTGCCTCCAACATGATCGCTCCATGCAGGTGAAGTGTGCCCATCCAATTGGTTGCGCAACGATGCCTACACAAAATGGAAGATTAACGGCTGGTTCACCTGAGAATACGAACTTTTGGCCCCCCTGGAATTTCGAGATGATTTTTCATCTTCCAAATCATACATATTTTCAGGTTCGAGCTGTTAATCTTCGGGGGTGGATGTAGAATTCCAACCATCAATTTTTTGGGGAAAGTCAAGTCAATTTGGATCGGCACAGCCACAGTTGAAGTGAATAATGATGTACGGGAGCTATTTTGGGAGGATTCCCCAACAGTAGCATTTACAATCCACTCCGGAAAAACATATTCTATCCTGGGGAATCCTAGTCCTGACGTATTTTCATCTTATTCAAAATCCGTCACTGTTTGCAAACTCCAAAATCCAAGTGGAATACTTTATCACTCTCAAACTAAGAAAAAAACTACACTCCCAACTAGCACCAATTAAGTGCCTATGGCCTATGCCTTTAGGGTCTATATATACATGTCTATACATGTATTATGTATATAGATTAGATTACAATAGCACACTACACCTTCCAAACCCAGTAACGAACTGGAAGTCTTCTTCCAAAAATTTCCCATCAAAAAACACAACTCAGCACCTCCGCTCGATGTAGGGCTGCTACACGATTGGAAGCATCATCCAAATCTTCCCAAATTTCTTGGGAGTACTGCAACAAATCATCAGTACGTCCCAAAGGCAAGGGCTCCTGAAACAACCAAAAAAAACACACATTCTGAATGATGATCTTGTTGAAGTCATGTGTGAAAAATGGATATTGGATGTTTGGTGAATTGGTGAACCAACCAAATTCTGGGATCTGCTCAATACAAAGGCATTGTGAAAGGCTGCAGTGTTGAGCAATGCTTGGATATCACGATTGAAATGATTGCTTTGAAAGGTGTCATGATTTGGGAGGTCTCCACTTAAATTTCAAGGGATTCAAGTTCATCTCATATCGGGATGCACCGGGTGGGATTTCTGAGATCCGTACGTGCCAGAATTGCACTTCCATGGCCCATGAGGCTTGTCTCAGTGTGTGCTCACTGGGAGCATGGACCTTTTCACAGATTCTCAACACACAAAATTCAACAGAAACACCATTCCAAATGCACCACTGAATGACCATATTTGGTTGTTTAGTCACGTGAAACATCTGTGTTTGCCAGCATTGTGATACATGATGTTCAGGTAAACGTCGTCCAATATTGGAAAAAAAACAACAAACACCACGAATGCCCCAAAGTTCAAGGCCCGCCTCGATCGCAGAAAGGAAGTATTCATCAAAGTTGTGGTAGCCACTGCCAACCTGAACCTCCGTTGGTTGCTTCTGTTATCGACCACACCAACTGCAGCAACTGGTTTCACCATTCACCAACTGGAGACCATCACAAATCATTGGTTTAAAAAAAACATCTGAATCTAAGACTAGAATATCAAGAAAAACTTCTCACCAGTATCCATGGAAATCCGTTCAAGCTTTATTGAAATTCCACTTATCAAATCAGGTTCTGCCTTGCCAGGAGATTGTCCTTCTTTGAAGCGGATTCGAGGTACTCCATCTTCAATGCCACCTTCTTTCACATCCTGATCCAAGAAAAAACAAACTCAACATCGATGACTTTAATCAACAACTTTGACTAAACACCTAATACTCAATGAATGAAATATATTAAATGTGTGTTTCATATTTAACTAAATAGGTTCAACCATATTCACTTACTTGTACCTCTAAAAATTGCGCGTGTTCTCATCATTTCCTGCAGAAAGCAAGCCAAGATCTGCCTGTATTCGCCAGGGCGAATAGTTGAGGCGGATCTGTAAATCACCTGAGTGCAAATTTGATGAAATTTGGTAGATTTACCCTCCCTGAAAACCAACATGATATTGGAAAATCAGGGAAAATCCCCATGTTCAATAGGAAATACTGTAACTGTAACTACATCTTCATTCATGGTGCATCTTCCATTGTCATGTTCGTTTTCATGGGAGTAAATCTACCAAATTTCACAAACCAGGGAGAAACTACCAGGTTTTGGATGTTTTTTTTCCGTGACCCTTTGACCTCCATTTGAGTGATGAAAAGGTGATGACAGGAAGAAGCTGGTAATTCACAACAAGATCTGCCCTAGTTGGTGGTTGAACCAACCCAATTGAACGATATTCGTCAAATTGGATCATCTCCACAAGGTTGGGGTAGAAAATAAAAAATCTTTGAAACCACCACCTAGGACCTAGTCCCTACATTTGGCGGTTTTCTCTGTGATTGCCGACTGGGTCGTGCATTTTTGGGTTCGATGTCAATGGGCGACTGGAAATGTCCTTGGCAAAGATCACCCCAGGAGTCATCCTCAGTCACAACAGCAGCGGCTGAAACTTGAAAATGACGAAAAAAAACGTCAGCTTCTTGGAAAGGTCAAGACTTTTCTTCCTTTTTTTTGCCAAGATTTTAAGTAAGCACAAGTGAAAAGTGAGTGCAGTGATTCGTACATGAACGAAACAAATTGTCAATCAATCCCACTTCAGTGAATACCTACAACAGCCATGTCTTCATTTCTTTAAATTGACCACATGTACTTTTACTTCAAGCTTGGCAATGTCTCCAATCTGAGGTCAGAAACCTGTCGCGCATAGTCCCAGTCTGTAGAAGTAGCCTCTTAGAACACAACAAAACAGCTTCCGAGGCAATTCAACGATAGATGGATACAGCCCCTAACTCTAAATCAACCGGCCTTGCTCAGCAATGGCCAAAGGCAAAACAGCTTCATTGAAGCTGGCACATGTCTAACCCTTTTCCAAAAGACCAAAGATGAAATTGTTGGTTTTCTGAATGTGTTCTTATTCTGAATGCTGGAAGTTCTTGTTGCATCTTTAAGCTCAAACCAGAATAAAAAACATGAGAATGGAAAAAAACTGCTTCTTTGCTGTCATTTATTGTTTTATTATTTTGAATGAGGAGCCCTAATATTCTTAATATCTTTGTTAAACAACTCTGGAGCCCAGATCGACATGGCGGGAAAGCGATACATGACTGGAAAACATATAGGAAAACTCAAAACATGTTTTTGAACATCATAGAAAAATATGTTTGAAGAAAAAAGACACACGAAAATCGTGATCACATACAAGTTCTTGTGGATGTCTTTTTTGTGGTTGGTCAGCAAAAGAAGTCAACTGAAATTCCAAGCCGCCTCCTGCTACCAAACGATCCACCAATTGGCTTGTGGTAAGACTATTGGTGTCACCCCATGGCCTCAATAGACACGGGAATTCGAGGTCCAAATGGTTGACACGAAAATATGGCTGATGTTTTTCTATCACGGCATCAACATTTCTGATGAGAAATGATGAGAGAAAATCTAGATTCCCAATCTAAATGCAAGAGAAGGATTGATGAAACTCTCCATCTGAGTGAGCAGATTGAGTATGTATATTCATATCATACGATGGGACCAAAATTAATGGTACCACCGGTTGAATCGTTTTTTTAGCTTGCAAATCATCCAATTTGATTTTGAACATTTTTGAACCATATCCATCCATATCTTAACATCCATGCTACACAATCTTTATCTCAAGGCCATGCCCCTGACACTTTGGAGCTCTAAAAATCGCCAGGATCTGAGACTTCAACGTGTAGGCTTGATTGACGGCACCAATATAAATACGATAGCCCGTCACTGGCACCTGCACCAAATCACGACATGGGAAAGCCTATCAACGATGAAAAAATATGATCCAATGGCCCACAAATGTTGGGATGTATGTTCAATGCTGGAAGTTTTCAACAGTTTTGATTCATTTCTGCCGTTTGTCAAAGCAGCATAGGGCGCTTTTTCTCTTCCTTTTCTTTGAAGGAATGTCAGGATGGAAGCAAAGTTTCCAACAATTTGGCGAAGTTTTCCAACTCCTTCATGCAAGCTGCGGGTAAAGTTCCATAAGGTTGGAAAGTACCACGAATCTCGAACCATCTTCCAATCATGAAAGCATCTGAAGTCTATTTCGAGCTAGATTCGGTGTGAGTTTAAATGAACTTTGGGAACGGAGATTTGTTAAACAAATAAACATAAAGGAAAACACACAAGTGAAATTCAGCGAAAACCCCTAGCTGTTCAACTACTTTTTGTCAATACATTGAAAAAGTGTCCTATGTTTCCCATGGTGAGACGACTTTCATGTTTGTTGTGAAAAGAAACCTTACTGAGAAATCCCCCCCCAGTCCGTGTTGTGAATGGAATGTCCAGCTGCAGGAAATTGATGAACTTGAAGTGAAGGTAAAATCGATTGCATATCTCGAATGCCACCAGGAAGTTTGTCCCAAGAACAGACAGTGCCACGTTCACCTGGGAAATTTGTTTGGCAAGGTTTCAAAACACAAAAATGTCTCAGTGTTGAGGTTCACTTCCGGATTTAGTATGCTCAACTTCACTAACAAATCTTCTGAAACCTGCAAAAACTACATTAAATTCAGAAACACATCTACAGTTTACAAACAAACTCTTTAGATACTCCGCAGACTTTGGTTAAGACGTACGAGTACCTTGTTTTTTTCCCCCAGTTTTCCTTCCTGCAAAGGCACCGGGTCCAGCCACACAAACATGCACAGCAAAATTGGCACGTCCCGAGTTTGATAGCACAGCAATCTCCTGAAGACTCCTTTGGCCTCACGCAGTTTGGGCCGTGTCAGATACTCCAACTTTTCCCTTCATGATTTATGCATCATCAAAGATGGATAGATGCATCACGATGTGTGTGTGTGTGTTTTTAAGGTTTAGATTTAAAAGGTCCTATCAAATAGATGATAACGCTAATAGACAACGGATGAGTTTTCCCTTCATTTCTATCATTTTCCATCTGGAAGTCTTCCCATCAAATCCAATTGGGAAGTGTTTCATGCCATAGATGGAATTTGAGATCTTGATCGTAAAGGTGTATTGCACACCAACAAAATGATGAAGTAACATTAGATCCCGTATATAGGATCCATGGGACTGGTAAATATTTAGCTACACGAAAACCATAAAAATTCAACCATCCATGTAGGTAAATATACCAGTCCCATGGATCCGTAAGGTGTATTGAAAAAAACTATCATCCCCCGAAACTGCCGCAAAAATCACCGTGAAGAAACAACCCCCAAAGCTGACCAGTCAGTCATTTCTTGGTCGGGCGGCCTTGATCGGAGTTGAGCACCGTCTGTTTGGCCAAATACCTCGATCGATGCAAATGTCTAGGGGATCTGTCTAAAACCTATGGGTGAGTCATGCTTAAATGGTTCCAGGGGTAAGCCTTCATGTGAAAAATGGATGTGTTCAGGCAACATTATGACATTGATAGGTATTTTTCCAGATTGATGGTCATCAGATTGACCCCTTACCAAGATATCCATAAATCATCGAGCTGTCTCTTGACACCAAGATCCAAGCTTCAAATCAAGTGAATTTAAGAGTACACCAGAAAAGTGTCCCAAATTTCATGCCAATTGTGCTCCTAAAATGGGAATCCCCTCCAAATGAAACAGGATGAAGGTTGACATTGTTCATCCTATGTCAACCCTTCATCCGATTCCCGCTTCTCTCCAACGCTCATGTTGAGGCACTGCGCGAAAGGATTGATACAGCTCCACATGCGGCCAGCTCTCTCATAAACACGTGGTGGAGAGCTGGTATACCAGCCATCCACACGTTCCGCATCATAACCTGAATCTAGGATAATCATCTATGAATTTATGAAGCATCAAATATCATAAACATTACTTCTAATGATTTGGTGATTCAACGACCCATCTTTAAAGAAAAATATTCAGCAAGTAGGTGCATCGTTTTAGAGCCATGTTGAAACCACTTGGCATCCGGTGCTTGACATGTCAACTGGGCAGCCGGACCAAACGAAATCAACTTCTGCCGAGCTGCGTCCTTATCAACGATCAAAGAAAGGTTTGTTTTTGAAAGATGATTTTAACAGAAAACACACAACAAGACTGTTCTACCTTGAGTAAGGCTCCAATCCCCCTAACAGTCACCACCAGGATTCTTATAAAACATGTTTAAGCAGGTGATTTCTATCAACCCTTGCCACTGTTACAGGGTTTTGACAAGTTACCAAGTCATACCTGAGGGAAATGTCTTCATTCCAATAAATATGGGGGGAATCCACCTTGAAATCCAAAAAAAAACGGAATTCACCAAGGTTGGGGATTGGTTGAAAAAAATACCAATAAATTGGGAATCACCTTCCAATTGAGTTTCAATTTTGGGGAAACCGAGGCTCCCAGGATTGAAACTCCCTGGAGAAAGCTTCGCACTTCGACAGATCTTCTCCTGTAAGAACCGGATACGTCCGCGGAACACAATCCTCAGGTTTGTTTCAAAAAATGAAAGAATCAACACGGGATCTGTTGGTTTTATTTAACAACCATGGGTTTTTTTAATGAAAAACATCATGTACCAAAGCATCAAACGTAGAAGTGGTACAAAAATTGCACAAACAAAACGTGTAACCGAGACAACTGACGAGTCAAGTTGACCTGTTAGGTCTACCAAGCAGCCATATCCTCAATGACCAACAAGTTCAAATCTTCTGGGTAATCAGCTGCATACCTCAAGAGGATCTGATTTTTCACCAAGAAAAGATTTTTTTCCTTAAAAAACATGGTATAAATTAAGTGATGTTCTTGAAAGGGTGTCTTTTGCATTTTTCTTAATAAAGTCGAAGCCTCAACTAACTGGTGTTAATCAATCACATTTCTGCAACTATACCAAGGTCCAAGTGACTGCAGGGCAATCCGCCCTCCCATGCTATGCCCAATCAATGCCACACGTTTCCCTTGCAAATCCAGGGCCTCCAATGGTGAACATGAGATGTTGGGCGCAGCTTTGGGAAGTCTGCATTCGGTCTAATACATCAAGATAGAACACCAAGAATCCGTCCATTTGTCATGTTTGTGTGCATTCTTTAAACAAGATATCAACCAAAAATGTGTCAATGTGTAATATTAATATCATCTAAATGGTTCCAAATATCTGTCAGTGGCCACTTGTTTGAGTACCTTCAAGGTGGTTCTCACATCGGCTGCCAACTGCTTGGGCGAAAAGTCAGAGGAATTTCCCATGGGCGATTCTCCATGGCCTGTCGCGGAAGTTCAGAACAACACAATGATGGAAAAAAAATATGTCGACCTCGTGATCCTCATCATCAGCAACAACATCATACATACAGTTACATATTATTTCTTACCTTACTATCATCATCACTGTCATGACACACAGAATTAATCCATCATCAATAAATACAAAAACAACTATATGACTATATATCATATTAGATTTGATTAACACAAGTAAACCCATTACCTGTTTGAAAAAACCACAACTGCCATCTCACAGGTACCTCGTAGATCCACTGCCAAGGTGTGAATACCTCGTTTCGCCAGCAGGTGCATCAAGGAATCCCATGTGCCTCAGGATAGCTGAAGCCCAAGATGGCTTCGCCCGACAAAACGGCTTCGCTTCCAAGAAAACTGAGCTTCCTACCTGACCATGAATCTAAACCATGGACCAAAACCACAATCTGCGTTGGTTCAGAATCTCCTTCTTCAATACTGTGTAACTTCACACTTCGTAGTTTGTGATTTCCTTCTTCAGCTTCACATGCCTTGGCATCTTTCGATTTTGCCAAGGCCAAAGTAGCTAAACACCAGGGCAGCACGCGCCAACTGCTGCGGCATGGAACTGCTGCACCCGAAAGTCGTGGACGTGGAAGGGAAGGAAGCGCTACAGACGCTGCTGCACGTGTCACACGTAGGGAGGCACAGCTGCACAGGGGGCGGTGTGCAAGATTTAAGGCCGTGTAGGCCATGAGCTTAAAACAAAAATAGTTGAAAAATGTTGTGAATAAGTTGTATATTTGCATAGATTTAGATTATCTTAAAATGTTATCACGTAGTATATTTGTCATAATATTATATGGTCATATGGTAATGAAGTCAGTTTGGAGATGTGTGGAGGATGCTTCAGCTGCTTAGCTGGTCAAGCTTCATCTGTTCCAAGCTTCCAGGCCAAAGCCCAATGGCCACAAATTAGCGATAGATTTTTGCAGCAAATGTTTGATCCGCCAGAAAAAAATGTGTGAATTTTTGGATGATCTCATTATAAACTTACTTACTGTACATGTGTTTTTGATTGTTTTGCTTTGAATCAAATCCTTTCAAGACATCACAGCCCAAAACAGGCATAGCCGGGCATGGCACCCCTCCATTGAGATTGCTTGGTACTCCTTGCCACTGTAGTGTGATGCCAGTCGTGGCCATGGATAGGATCTCCAATCCAATGACCTTCCACGGGGCAAAAAACAAGGCTGCAACAAAAATAGTTGAGCGCAAATTGCACGAAAATTGTGGCAAAATGACACTCCCTCAAACCTAACTTAACAGCAAAAGCCCCTGAAAATAGGCCTTGTATCCCTCCCCAAAAAGGAAATGGATCATGTTCCAAGCATCAATTTTCAGGGGCGAGCTTTTTTTCAGGGAGGGTAAATGATTGGAATGAAAGTTGCTGGGTTTTCCAGTAACCACAAGTGTTACTTTCACCCAGAGATTGTGAAATCTGAACTTCCCGCCAAAAATCCCCCCAGAGTCGCCTTTGCTGGAGCTTCTGCTGCAACCACACTGAGTTGCAAGGTGCTGGGTGAACTGCCAACCTTGAGGTAGGAGAGGCACCCAGCGAAACTAACAGCGAGTTTGGCCGTATCCCAAAAAGATCCAAACAGGGAAATTCGAATCTGAAGCAACACCAAGTGTTTCAAATACTATGTTGGTTTTAGGAAAGGTAGGAAACGTTGAGATCTTCACTTCAACAGATCAAAACTGTGACTGTCCCAATGATCTCAAGTTTTGGATTGTTCAATTCTTCGGGCGTTTTGCTATACCTCCCCCTTAAACTGCACTAAAAAAGGGGAAAAAAACACATCTTCTTAAGGGGCACAGGAAACTCAGGAAGCAAAACCCTGTTTTTCGTTGAGGTTTCACACCCTTGTCTCAGCACGTACCGTGAAATTGTAGGTCTGAGCTGGTACCACCACTGGCAAAGCAAACCTCAGTTTGCTTCGTTGGTTGGTGGGTTGGTTGCGCCTTTCCTAATTTGGAAAAATACACGTTGAAATCTGACAAATGGTCAGTTGAAACAAAAAAAGTTAAGTTAATTACAGGGATTTCAGGAATGGATTATCTTAGGTATGGGGAATTCAAAAATGAGGCTAAAGCACCAAACAGCTAACCACCAACTTCCCCCGTTCTCGACTGAGTCCAAGGGTTTCGGCTCTCGCTGAATCTGGGTTGATGCAACCACTCCATCCTGCGTCGCGGTATGCTTCTATACGAATCTCGCGTATCATTAAAACAAGAGGATGGCCATTCCACTACCATTAATATCCATTCACAATCTATTCGAGGATATGAAGTTATTTCCTTTACTTCAACAGAAAAACGCCGGTTTTCAATACAAGACCTTCAAGTTTTTATGCAAAACCTGCATGTTGGCACTCGTTGCACTCGTTGCCTGTGTGATGGCATAGGCAGTCACAGGACAACCACCTGGATTTGGGGCAACCCATTGTGGAGGAGATTCAGAAAGATGAAAAATAACAAAAAACAAATCATAGAAAACTAATATAGAAGCAATCCGAATATGGACACTCATATCAAGATATATCAAGCAAAATATGTATGTCTCTTCCACTGCCCACTCAAATGTGGCGCACCATCAGCTGCTGGTGCTTCCCATTCCACCGTGATGCCCAGGGTGGACCGCGATTTCACATCAAAGTTCGTAGGCATTGAAGGCCTTTTGGGCATCTTCCAGATTCAGAGCTCAAGAATTTCTCTGGTTTGGGGCCAGTTCCGGGGGCGGGTTTAATGTTTGTTGATTTCTGTTGACTTATGTTGATTTCTGTTGATTTGTTGCTTCACCAGTGGAAATTGCTTTCAGAAAGTACTTGGAACATATGTGCCAGACTGAGATGATCGGAGATGTGTGGAGAAACAGCCATCCAACTTGGTTCCTACTTTTAAACAGATCTCAAAAGACCCATTAGTAGCCTCATCTTTGCAACAAACAATGGCATTGAATAAGGCCAATTTTTTGTTTGAACCAAGTCAAAAAAATGGAAAAAAACTCATTTGATTTGAACCAAGTAATAAAAAAAAGTGTTCAAAAAAACAGTTGAAGTTGAAGAAGACAGGTGTCTTCCCCCTCAAAAAAAAAAAACACAACAAAAAGTCCCCTTCAACCAGAATTTCCAGGTGTTTCCGAGGTCTCCCAACAGTACGCATGCAGCGGCTTCACGTACGGCACTCCGTTGACCTTCACCTGGGAGGATTTTGAAAGACTGAAAGTGGTATTTTTTTTCGAAAAAAAATATGTTATATGGATGTTTCCGAAAATAATGGTACCCCAAAATGGATGGTTTATAATGGAAAACCCTATTAAAATGGATGATTTGGGGGTACCCCCATTTTTGGAAACACCCATATCTATCTTTACAGTTTGTTCATATCATCTTTTCATATTGTTTCATATTTTTGTTGATCCATGTCATGTTCATATCAAATCTCCCTTAAGTCATGTCTTTGGAGTTGCAAAGATCATCAAACAAAGGGCAACCATTTCGAAGTGGATAGCCAACAGCTTCCAGGTTCAGTGGAATGGGGATGACGATGTGTTTAAAAAATTTAGGAATGCCAAGGGGAGGTGTGATATGGTGTGATTGGTGCGGAATTTGGAATGGGGGAGTTCTCCTCAAACTGAAAAAATTGACGTCAGATTGATGTCTTTAGAAAAGAATCGCGATCCAGCATCCATGACCTGATGAAACACCTGATAAAACAATGTATAAAAACTCACAATCATTCGACAACAGCTTCTCTAATAGTCAACTAATATTTAGTGCATGATATTCTCTTCAAACAATGCGTGTACTTCCAAAACGCCGAAAGGTACGTCGGCCGCGCTAGGCATCATGGCCAATGTGATTCACTGCGGCCACACGGAAGAGGTAGATGGTACCGGTGGTCAGCATGGCCTGGGCAATGGAGGTTGGAAGAATTTTCAGTCCAAAGATGGAGTTGTTTTCAGAGTTCTGAATATCCTGATTCAATATCTATTGCTAAGATGACTCATATATGGATATGATACATGACATCATACTATATGTATGTATACATATATATGTGTATAGTTCATCTTCTATAAAGTATATGAGTCTCTATGAGTTGATACGCTTTCGGACTATTTAGATATTCTATATTTCTACGTTTTTTGCATATCATATGCTGTCTACAAATGTACGTAAAGTTGCTACATGTCCGAATATAGTTGCTGTCTCAATCTGACAACAACACTTGACAATGGAAGTGATTTTGGGATCTCTGGTAGCAAATCATGTTCCACCAAAACAGGTATCCATCAACCATCCCATGCCTTTGTGTAGGCCGTATCCGGACCATTGTAGATCTCTTGATAGACCTCGGTTTTTTGGAGCAACGTACGTTGCGGGATCAACACGACGGTGTCGTGACGTTCTCAACCAAAGCGGCCCGTTGAGCATCCGAACTCCACCATCTAATGGTCCAGACATGAAGAGTCGATAGCTCCTCGTTGTTTCCATCGACCATGGTCGCAGCTAGATCTTCGTCAATCCCCAAAAAAAAACACACCTCCAAAACACACACCAAGAACACACCAAGAACATACACACCAAGGTTTCAGATAAACACACATCTCTTACAGTTCAATGAACAACCCTTTCCTACATCATATTAGACTACGCTTTAAACCAATCTCTAACAATCTCACCACATCATACATCAAGATCAACATCAACCATCAACATGTCACAAAGCCAAGGCACAAAATTTCAGATCCCAAAGGCGATGGAGGAGCCCACCTCAATTGCAGTCAGCCCCATTTTCCACCCAGATTTTTTCCGGAAAGGTGAATGCTAAGTTGTGTTCTATCCCAAAAAAAACAACAAACCAACGCAACAATATATTATCGATATCATATAAGTGAAAAAATATTCTTCTTTGAGCAAGTCTTCCCAAAAAAAAAAACCTTCAAGATGTTCCATCAATTTTGATAATTCTGTCTATTTCGATGATGTCATTCTTCCGTGAGTTTTCGTCCATTGGATCC
This sequence comes from Breviolum minutum Mf 1.05b.01, assembly GCA_000507305.1. NCBI lineage: Eukaryota > Dinophyceae > Suessiales > Symbiodiniaceae > Breviolum > Breviolum minutum. The sequence goes on from DF242613.1 coordinate 23,103, forward strand.
ACCTTTTCCTGGGCAAGCCCCAACTCCACTGTGAGGGATGTCAAAGCACGTGAAGCAATGATAGGCAAGGCTGGTGCTGCAGGTGCATCTTAGAAGATCCCAGCGATGGTAGCAGTCAATGGTTGAGGTTGCTGGATTTTTGGGGTGGATTTTTTTGAAGCTTATCAAGCTATCAACCTCAAGTTATGGATTGTTTAGGTAGCTTCATGGATAGTTTAGGATATGTTTGGGTGGATTTTGAGTTACTTGGATTGAAGCCAAAGGAGTCATCTAAAGGCACCAAACTAGCTCTTGCTGGTTGGTGGTTTGTTGAAAACACCTTCCAAGGGGTGCCAATTCTTGATGCATTTAAATCACCGACATTGATTTAAAAAAAAGAACTGCCCAAAAACATATATGAACTGAGTACCCTTCAATATAGGGACTATTGACATCATCTATAGGATCTACATTACCTATAGGAAACGATATCATCTTACCATTTGAACGATACGAATACCATAAAGTGAGTTTTTTTGTCCAAGGGTTGGATCCATGCTTCACTGCGTAGAGATTTCCGAACCGTGTTCTTGAGTAGCCCCGGCTTCCGGCACGAATGGAGGCAGATGCAAGAGATGGCTGCCTTAAAACCAACCCATGAAGCAGCTGCAGCAAGTAACTTGTTTAACACGTTGCTGCAAATTCCAACAAGATGTATGAAATAAGGACAATAAAATCAATAACAAGGTATCTACATACCAATCAGATTTACTCAGCTACCATGGTTGACATCTTACACTTTGCCAGTTTGGTGGAGGGTTTCCTGAGATGCAGACCCCACACCGATGAAATTTATTGCTCTTACGTGGTAGACGTAGTCTTGTCCCGGTTGCACCTAAAAGACGAAAAGGTGCCCAAAAAAATTCAACACCACTCCACATAGCTTCAAGTCAAAGGGATTGATTTTGATTGATTTTGATTGATTTTAACTGATTACAGCAGATTGATTTTGATTCTTTGCAATCAATTTTGATTGATGTAGATTAATTTCTTGCTTTGATGTTAATCTGTCATATCTGCTCACTTTCGAAAGAAAAAAAACAGTAGCAACTCGTCACTACTGCCAAGTCACCGTGAGATCCGAGTAGTTTCTGGCCAAAGGATCCTGCATGGCTTCGGCCAATGGTACCAAGATCTCTACGGCGGACCAAACGCCTTCCTTGGTACAACCGTTGGAAGGTGTCGATGAAAACCTGGTGGACTTTGTAAATCATCACAAAATCTTTGGATAGATCTCTAACTAACTAGTTCAAATGGGGTTTTAGTCAACTTTAGTATGGAAACATTCCTGAATTTTAGAGAACACATCTGATTTTTCATGCTTTTTTAAAAACATAATTGGATTCCGTCACATCTTGGAGTGGGAATATCTCCAACAGATGGGTAAAGTGGTTCAACAGCAGTTGATCACCATGGTAACACTACGATCTCAGTCTCACACCACACCACCAACAGCTGCTTCCACGTAGACGATGACATTGTAGCGTTGCCCTTTGCCACTAGAAGCTACGTGGAAACAGCTTGGTTTTTGTCAAAATCTGCACTCTGAAGAATGAATGCATCACACTTCCAAGTCGTTACTGTAGCAAGTTTTTAGAGAAAACACTTCCTACGACATGAATTGCAACCTACCGGAGCTGTATACTGTATACATTGGAAACTCCACTGGCACAACAAAAAATAGCACCGTTTTGCAGCATAGATCAACTAACACGCCTGGAATCAGACTGCAGTCTTTCAACTGCAAGGATTGCCTTGGTAAAAAGGCCGGGATGAGATGATGAGATGATGATCTTTTTGATCCCCCCCCTTTTTAACGGCGGTTTTGGCAATGCAAAAGCGGCATTGTTTTGTAGGGAGTTTTTTTCAAATTAAAGCTGGCTTTTTGGAAATAATGTGAAAGACCAGCATAAATCATCCTTCATGATATTTGGATTAAAGATGATCACTACAGCGTTTTGAGGCCTTTGGTTGTGTGACGGTAGCCCTGAAGTCATCGCACTTTCCTTTCTCAAATACGATGCTTTTAAGCAAAGATCGCGAAAACTTATGGAAGGTCCAGAGAACTGCAAACATCTAAGATCTATCTACGTATCTCTTTTTCCGGTAAGAGAACATGAATGGAAACTACTTATCCACCCCCTGCATATCCTACAAAATGTTTCCAACTCAGACATCCAGGCACCTGGAATTGTCGATGAGCATCTCAGATGGTTTGCAACCTGATTTTTTTTTGACAACAAGAAAACCTTGCGAAAAAAAAAAAAACAGAGGGACAGAGAGCTATGCTTGCAATGATGATGAAACCATCAATCTGAACGGTTGTTGGAGTTTGTTCATCAGACCTAAGTTTATCTTAAGAAATGATATATGTTTTGGAGATTGGCTTCCACCGGATGTTTCGATCAAGGAGATTACTTTCCGCCAAAAAGTGGGCAAAACAAAATCTTCTTCGATTCTTCTTTGATTGTTTCAAACGTTTTTACGAAGTCCTGTTCAGTTTAACATATAGACCCTAGATTTTTCTAGTTGGTGGTTCAACATGGTTGAACCAACCCGTCTGAAAAAATATGCTCGTCAAATTGGATCATCTTCCCAAGGTTCGGGTAGAAAATAAAAATATTTGAAAATAAATGGAGTTATAACCCCTATAAATGGCATTCATTGAAATGGCCTTAAAAATATGAAACTGGAGTTATAATCCATTGTTGTACATGGAAAAAATCAAGCACAATAGGGAAACCAGCCATGAAAAAGTGCCTCCTTCAACCCCCCTTCCCCTAACCCAATAGGGAGGTATTACCATTGAGCTGGTAAGCACCTGCACCTCCCACAGAGTGTTGGCCCAACATCACCTCGCCGGGTTGCTGCAAGGTTGCTGCAAGGGGAGGTGGGATGTATGAAAATTCATCAAGTGCTCAAAAAAATCTCTTAGATCAGTTCAATTTTGTCTCAAAGAATCTGGATTCTCATCGAAATGTCCCAAAATAAGTTCCTACTCAAAATGAGTTTGACATGTTTTTTTTCCGGGGTTTTGTGAGTTTCATCTTTTAGGGACGAATTTCATGAGTCTTCCGTTATTCCCCAGCGACACTTTCCCATGCATCGCCTCCTTGCTGCTGGCTGGACTTGAAGTTGCCACCTGCGGTGGAGCCATCTTTGGGTAAAAGAAAAACACACACCAAAACGTTTTTTGGGGAAGATGGTGGTTCATACAGTTTAGATTGATTCATATTTCGTAGCTTGGATCAATGATCCTGCTTTCAAAAGAAAAGACTCTATACTAAAAGTGGATATTTTTGCTTGTCAGGAGCTTCCGAAATTGCTGTTTCATCTGAGATACATGATCCTGAAACCAAGGGTAGATATTTCACCTCCAAAATGACCCAAACAACCAGAGGGCCATGGTTTTTCACAAGTCTCGCTTCACGCCTATTTTCGTGGAATTCTTACTGACCCGAATCAAATCAGTGAAGCTTTACAATAGGTAAAAGTCACCAGGGAAAAAAAACTAAAGCGGTTTTTAACTTTGGCCGATTCCGGAATGTTAACAAGTGAAAACCTTCCACACCACCAGGAAAATTTGAAAAATAAAACTCCCAAATTGAAGCAATACAACTCCAAAAATGATGAAAATGAAGATGAAATGTACTTCATCTTCCATTCGGTGCATCCACTTGGTGTTACCACAGCCTCCAGGATCATGGCCCATGCACGACCAGCAGCCGCATAGGCTGTGTAAGCCACTGTGACCTAACACAACATGCGGTGGATTGCAAATGACAGTAGTATTTCTCATCACCTTCAAAACACTACACTGAGTATACACAACAACATCATGATCAACATCAACATAAAACAATATCAATCATGTCATCATGACATCATGTCCAGCACCGTATGTCTTCAAAACATCTTTCAAGTAAAAATTCCATCTTTAAGCACCAAACTCCATCGGTTGTGACCGTTTGAGCTCCATCTGCTGTGACAGTCGAGATTGGCGTCCTTATGTTTTCGGTGGGCGGCATCACTGATACAAAAGGAACCTGTGCCCCCCCAAAATGCCAAAAATACCCAGATTCCACACATCAAGGGGGGAGAATGACTCGCATGAATGTTAAAAAATCTATTTGAAATAAATAAAAAAATCATATACAATAAGATCCCATGCTAAAATCCTTCATCTGCTCAGAGAGACTTTCAGCTCTCCCACCATTTCCGAAACCTGGAGCTCGGTCTCCCCACGGAACTTCAATAAAGTAGTTGCTGGTCACGGCTGGTACGACCTCAAATCAAATGTCTGTGGGTTTGCCATACCCAATCAAATCTTTGTGGGTTGCCATACCCAACAGCCATACCCAACAGCCATACCCAACAGCCATACCCAACAGGTCACAACAAAAATCCCATTTTTTCAGACTAAACACAACTGGGTCTCTGGCAGTCCTGATGCTGTAGACCGTGCCATCATTCAAGCCAGACATGTCCTCTACGTAAAGCACCGTGCTGTATTCTGCCGCAAGAGCAAGACCTCAAAAAGACAAAAAACAGAATCGCATTTCTTTCTACAACCCCAAAGTTTACTATTCCAAAAGGAAAGCTGTCTTCCAACCAACATTTTTTCGGGCACTATGTTAAATGTCACGGGTGTGAGGGTGTATTTAATCTTGAGCTACAAATCCACAAGCAGCAAACATTCAACATCACGTGCTTTTCTGGGCTTCCCAAACTACATCCAGACAAGCTCCAGTAGAGCACGCTAGTCTAAGCGCAGCTTTGTGTGAACGATGAACGATTTGTCAGGAAATAGTGTCTCAAAATGGATTCCAACAAAAAGTTCACTTGCCTTCCCATGAGAATATAGAGAGAGAGAGAGAGAATATCTATATATGATGCATGTATACATAAATTTCTGCTTGGTCATATAATTTCATATCTAATTTCTAGAAATTTCCCCCCAAAATATCATGTCCACCTGATTTCATGTCTCAAATTCTGTAAGGTTCGGACGCCCACGTTCACATCCACCTGCCGACAGTTCACAGCATCGCCCACTGCATAGGTTGCGGCCTGGCAGCAAATCAATCATGATAAAACGTGACATATCCCACCTTGGGAAAAGGAAAATCATCTTCAAAAGCCTGTTTTGGATGGGATATATATATATATGTTGGTGAACAGTATCATGGATGAACAGTATCATGATAGACAATAAAACTGTATCATGGATGATAAGCCATGCAAATATCATCATGATACAGTATCATCATGCATCATTCACATCTGTGAAATTTTGCTGCTTTGTCCATGCCTTGATGTTGGTCGCAGTAGCCATTGCCAAATTCGAGGTCAAAATGATTTGAGCCTCGGTGTTCCGTGACAATCCCCAGGCCATCCCCTTGCGCATCTTCTTCAAAAGATCACCGAGTCAATGATCCTCCCGGGAAACCATCACATGTCCCCAACCAAAGGCAATTTTCCTTGTCCATAGGTGGGATATGTATCCGTTCCCTGTAGTTTTTAATTCAAGTTTCAACAAATCATAGATTTTCAACAGCAATGGAAGGGCCTCGTGAAATTTTCACGGTGAACTTGAAGGTGTTTGAGGACCAAACCCATGCTCTTCCAATGGCAACACCTGCACCAAAAGAAAAGGAGACATCGCTGACCTCAGCGAATGACGGCACAACGTGGAAGGGAACGGGATCAGCACACCTCCGGAAACATATGGCCGATTGCTTTCACATACCCAGTTTCTGTGTGTGTGTGTGTTGAAGATTAAGCTTCAAAAAGTATGAACTCAGCATGGCATTCAAAGTATTTCTTGTACAATCAAATATATGAAAATATAGAATGTGAAAGTTACATAAAGTATAATATCTATCATTCCTCTTGGCAACTTTCAATCACTGCCAAAAAAACACCTCTCTTATCTGGCAACCAGCAGGGCGGGTTGGTCCTTATATCCAGGTTCCCCGACGGTTGGTGTGTTTGTCAACGTCAACGGCGTCGCCAGGAAATTGGATGCGGGCACACTGAAGGGAATCGCCTGGCAGCTCAGAAAAATCCCACCCCAAAAAGGGGGGTTGTTGGACAGGGAATTTATGAAAGGTGTGTGTTTTTGTTTAATCCTGGATGTATTTGGGAAATTTAAGCTATAACTGGCTGTTTGACCATAACTAGTAGACGTTTCATTAATCATGATTAGCATCTTATTGTTTTTTGAGGGAGAAAAAAAAACCTGACAAGAAATCCAGCAAAGAAAACATCAAGAAATCTGACAAACCCAGCCTGACTCAAAGCACCATCTAAGCCTCCATTGGTATCTTCTGTGTAGAGGTAGACCTGGAAAGTTGTGCAGAAAATACAACTACAGTCCCGAATTCCCGGAAGAATGATTGGATCATTGATATTTAGTTTGGAATATCAGGGAAAGGATTTGTTCTGGTTGGCCTACTGTTTTGTCTTTACTTGTGACTTTTGATGCATTTTTTACTTGTGTCTGTGCGTGTGTGTTTGTGTTGCTGTATTTTTGTTGCGAATGTTCTGGGATCTAAATTGTATCTTGAAGGAGGTATGGAAGTTGCATGATAAAATGAATGAGGATGATGGTCAATTAAACTACCATGGTGTAAGCTACGATACAATCATGATAGAACTTGTACGTAGTAGTTTCCCCACTTCAACATTGTAAGAGAATTTTCACTGTAATATTCATGCAAAAGGTACCAAGAAACTTTGAGAAAGTCTGTTGAATACCCAATGTGCTTTGTTATCAAGGTTGACATCCAGAGAATTTCCGGTCAAACAAAGTTCTTTTAAAAGCTACCCCAAAACAAACCTTGATTGCTTCATTCATCCCCCCCCATTCTTGTCACAAATCCCCACCTCATAACTCTCACCTTTGGTCAGGTTGCACCTCAGCTTCATCAAAAATCCTCGTTTCAAACGCGTCCTAAAACTCCGAGTGTCCGACGATTCAAACATCATGGTATAGGTCCCACGAGCAACCGTCACATCTTCTTCAGCACAATCTGCACCTCCTATACCAATGGCCTTAGTTAAAATATCACAGAGTGGATGGGAAAAATCAGAACCCTAAACCTTGCAAAACAACATTCCAGGGAGAATCTCAAAAAAAAAAACTCTCCTTCAATCAAAGTTGATTCATCCTTTCAATTGGAGGGCCCTATAAAAACAATGATTTCATCCTCATGGTGAAAGACTCCTTACATGTGAGATACCTCCAATTTATTGTTGCTTTTCCTCATCTGATTCTTTTGGACCCAATTTCTTTGGGATGTTGCTGGGGCAAGTTCTAAACTAATCAAGGCATCATATTCCAGGTGATTCAAAGTGACCTCTTCATCCCCTACTTGGAGGTCACTTCACCTTTGACGAGGGTAACACTTAACCATCCCAACAAGGCCACAAAGAATTGCTAGGTTAGGGTAATGTATAAACGTTGGTGTATCTATTTGACCCCAAAAAAAATGCTTCCACAAAAAAAACATCCACCCCCAAAAAAACTCCTACATCAACCAGCCGCCCTGTTTTCTTTGTCCAACACAGCAGCAGCCGCAAATTGCTGTGAAGTCACCGGATTGTTGTTTCGCACCATCTCAATGGTGGCCAAGGATGATAAAGATGCAGAGATCACACGGCCCCACACCTTCCCCGTCGGCTTTGCTACCTGCCCATCAATTCGGGGGGTAACTTAGAGATGGATGGAACGACGAACGGTAGGTGTTTTCGGGGTTGAGGAGTCTTACAAATGTATACAATTTCGGGGTTTCCGCAAAAAGGTGAAAAAAAACAGCACCAAACAACACAACTGTGATAGCTGGATAGAAAAACAGCTTTTTGCTTGAGCCTAGGTGTAAGAATACATTTGTTCACATCCAATCGCCTCATACTGCAGGTTGAAGCCAAAAGTCGTGATAGTGCTGGTAATCATGGCCTCAACAAACTGCGAGAGAAGTGCCTCAACTTGCAGTGCTGCTTCCTTTGGAGTTTTTGTTCAGACAAGTTCCGGACCGGTGCAACAAAGGAGTTAGATGTTGGGACTGTCAAAGGAAGATTCCTCAGGATTCAGCAATATGGTGACACCTTTTGTTTGCCATTTCGTGGAAAGCGATTCTCATCCTTCACTGTACCTGGATGTCTTGGAAGTTGCAAACTGCTTCGTTGGTTTGCAGAAAATCGGTTCTAAAAATGAAATGCTCCTGAAAGACCAATGGTTTTTGTACGCACATCCTTGACGTTTTCTAAGTCGTGGTCATGGCAAAATAACCATCGTTGGCATAGCCATCGGCCTGACCATGGCACCATGGTCGAAGAGAACTCACACGAAGGCTTGGACACTGAAGAAATTCTGAAATTCCAACCCAAAAAACACACCTTCTTTTACCAAGAAAGGACACCCTGGAAAGAAATTACACACGACAATTTTCCATGTTCACCCCAAAGCCTCGGTATATGCCACCAGTTGATGTGGGGCCTCAAGCCAACTTATCAACTGCTGCGATAACTTTTCTATGCCCAAAAAAAAACAGGAAAGCTGCAGGGTGGTACTTGGCAATGCAACTTGGTAGGGCAGCTGTTTCATCCAAAACTTCAAAGAGTCAAAGATGACGTTCCCTCTGGGGTCTCCGGACACCAACGTCCAAAGTGCAGCCAGACATTGTGACTTCTACCTCCACCATACTGGTCACCGTCACCTGTCAGTGTCTCTGCGAGTGGCTTGCATGTGAGTCGTTGTCGTTGTTGAAACGAGCGCCTAAATTTCACACTGTTTTGGTAGTTTTGGGGAACAAAAACCCCTTTTTTCCCCGGGAAAACCTCTCCAAACAATCCAAGCTTAGGTTTTTGTTGGCATTCTCAGACTAAGAGGCTGGCAACAGAAGAGAAGGAAGGGGACGCGATGTTATCAAGGCACTCAATCAATAAAAAAGATCACCCAAATTCCAAATTAACAACCCTCCAACCAGCAACCATTGGATGAAACCATTCGCTCCGTCCAATTGAAGAGTTGTAAATCTTGAAAATTGGAGTGAAAAGAAGGCCTGCTGGTGATTCACACACACATCGGAACATCAAGAAACATCAAGTATCAACCATTCATGCGCCTCGCCCGATTGACAGCCGGTGTCACAACCAGTCTGTACATCCTTGGAATGAGCCAGGACGTTTAGTATCCGTCAGTGGGCCTAGACTGTGGTTGGGAAGCGTCAAGGGAACCAAAATACCATCCTCTGAAGGAATTGACCAATGTCTATGGCTCAAAATATCTCAAAAGTATGTGTCATGACATTGTTTCTAAAGGCTATCCTTGATCACTCTCAATCATTAACAATTTGTTCTCAAATAAACCAATCAATGGTTGGGGTCTGCAGTCACCAGCTTGGAGACTTTCATATCCTTTCATCTTGCTTCAAGGAGTTGGTTCCCGGACCATCACTGAGAGACTGGTGGAATTTTCCACGCTGGCCACGCAAGCCCAAGCTTTTCCTCTAGCAGATCCGAATGCGAACTCCAACCACCAACCAGCCACTCTGGTATCAACTAACATAGCTGGCTGAAAAATGGACCCGAAATTGAAGATGTATTTCCTATTGAAAATGGGGATATTCCAGCCAGCTATGTTGGTTTTACCAAAGGGTATCTACACCCCCGAAGTTTAAGATAGCACCTGAAAAATGAATGTTGGAAGGCTATATTTTCCTTTTGGGATGGTATATTTTCAAGGGTTGTTAGTTAAACTTCCAGGGGGTATCCCGTACCCCTCCATTCCCCTGGACCCGTGCCTGTTGCCATGGTTCCTTTGAACTTGGTCTTTACCGTGCTTGTGGAAGGAATCTCCGATAGATACGGCAAGGTGGAAAATTCATTGGATGGCCTCGTTATGCAAAAATTGTGTTTTTCGTTGTTTTTTGGGAGGAGATTTTCGGGGTGGGGATTGACATCAGTGAAGGAAGTTTCCCAGATGACTGTCAAACAGCCTTACGCAACGAAATCATCGTCTCCAAGGGTTGCTCTCCCTCAGCTTTCGGCTGAATCATCAGAGGAACAGCTGCAGATAATGTGCCATCATAGCCACCGGCCAGGTTTGCAATGTAGACCAAGATGGAATAGTCCGAACCTCACAACTGAAAAAAAAACGTCATTCAAAAGTGCTTCTGCATCAATGGGATTCCACCAAGATGGAAATCTCTATGATTTGTTTCCCCTGCCTGTCCCTGGTGCCTTTCTGGCTACATGTCATCAAAAAAAAAGGATGACACACCAGCGTTTCAGCATCTACTGAGGGCTTCACCAGCCATGAAATTGCAACCAGCCACATTGTAGGACTGTCAGGGCAAGGCTGGCAATGTGTATGTAATATCTTGTCGTAAGTAAACTGGATCTTTTTGGCCAACTCATTCTAGATGCCACTACACTCTTGGTGGACTTGCGGATGCTTTGAGCAACTGCATTTTAATGTGTAAGATTTCGGTACATACAGTAGCCGCTCTAAAGCACTTCAAACTCTTCATACCGGATTGGGTACATTTGAATTGAATTGTGCCAAACAGTCAATTTCGATGTCAATTTCGTGTGACGCTTTGGACCTTCCAATCCAAAGTGTTGGCAAAAATCCCCAGGTTGGCCGCCACTTTCCACCATGACAAGTGGGGCACAAATTCAGTCTTCCCACCGAATGCTTCCGTGCCTGCGAACCCATCGAGGAGATGCTCGTATTTGCCACGGAGCCTCGATCCATCCAACAAGGTCCCAACAATTCTCTGCTTCCTCCAAGTTGCCTGGTCAGTTGGATATCTCTTTGATTGGGGCTATATTTTTGCCACTTCCTGGTGATATTTCGCTAGGCCCAACTGATAAATTCAAGTTCAAAAAATGTTTCTTGACAGGTCACACATCTCAGAAATTTCTGACCTCTCTCTTTCCCAAGGGCCCGCGGCAAATGGCACTGTTGCCACTGGTGACTGTCATCACATCTGCCGACCTGGGGTCCATTGCGGTCCCACCAGGATTGATACATATCTTTAGTAGGGGATCCCTAGAAAACCGACTCATTTAATGACTCTTACTGGGAGGTATACCTCCAACATATCATATCATATCGTCCATGATATCACAACAACAATATATAGGAAAAGATCACACAACTATCTCCACTTCTTTTGAGGTAAGCATATCTCAAATATATCTCTCCATTACCTCTCTTAGCCTCTAAAATTCGTTTAATCATGACAGCGGGGTTATCTCAGCTCCGTGCGATGCTTCATTAGCTGGGATGGCAATGATCCAAGCAAGACCCAAATACATCGCCTGGAGAAGGTTCTCCACCAGGAGATTGTCAGATTTTGTGGACAAAAAAACTTGTTGAGAGTCATACCATTGAGGAATGGTTTGGAGTGGTTTCAACGTCAAAAGTCTGCCAAGAGTTCTTAGATACTGGTTAGTTCATGATGCTGATATCACTCGTTAGTATGACACGTCATGTCATAAATTCATATCAAATTGTCAGAGTTTCACTGCTCTAACGAAAAAATCACTAGCCCCTTTAGGAGATCACCCCTATTGCATTGTTTTATATTTGCAGGTGAAAAACAAGAAACTTCTCCATAGGAATCATTTCATTTGGCACTACATATAACAAGATTTCACCTCAATAGAATATGCAGTGCAAACATCATTCCCAAGGAAGTCATCTTAAAAGCAAAATGCATGTTTCGTTCATTTTTGGCTCTTCGTTTTCCTGAGATCTAAAATTAAGATTTTTCAGGTCATAGGGATATCCATATCAAGCTATCCTCATCCGCCAAACTGAAAATGCAAGGCATTCCCACAAGGTGGGCCCCCAACCAGTTATAAATGGAGTTGTAACCCCCTATAGGTAGGGTTAAAATAATCCCAGTTACCCATTTATAAGGCCATTTATAAGGGTTATAACTCCATTTATAACATAGCATAGGCCCACCTTGCATGTCCCAATCCTTCCGAGAACTCACGGAAAAAAAAACGGGGAGACCAACAGAGCCGGGGTCCCCCCCGGCCGAAAAAGAGACGCTGAAGGCTGAGGTGGTTAAAGCCATTGCATCCAAGGTGGGTACCTCCGAGGATGGTGGATTTTCTTCCATCAAAATCTGGGTGCTGTTGCTATGTTTGCTGGATGTTTTTTTGTCGAAAACCTTGGGGACATTTTGGAAAAAAAACAACACCCACATGGATGTGTGTGGTTCATTTTTCCAATGGATGTGTTTTGGGGGGTGGTACATACACAGTTGAGTTCAAAAAGTTGTTAAAAATGTTTGGTTTTTACTGGCGCTTTTAGCCATCTTGCAAGTCTTGCACTTCTGATTCTTTGACCATACATTTAGCGAATCAATCTCAACAAAACACATACTTCAGGCCATGGAAAATCCCGGTCAACACGACCGGAAGCCCAACAGAAAAAAGATCCCATGAGTGCCTCCAAGAAATAGTTGGAAGTGCCCGGTGCCACTGTGATTGTCAGCATAGACCTTAGGTGACACCAATCCTCTCAAGGATTCCTGTTGTTGAATTTTCCTTCACCTTTGTAGGGCTTGCTGGCTTACTTCAAATGTATTTTAGTTCACCGACCATTTGCCCGGGTCTCCCCAACAAAGATCCATCCACGTCATTGACATCGCTGTCTCCAATGTAAACATACACCTGGGAGGTTCGATGAAGGAACAAATTTTCAAGAGATGGGTGTTTCCAAAAATAGGGAAACACCCCAAAATGGATGTTTTTTTTATGGAAAACCCTATTAAAATGGGATGATTTCGGGGGAAAACTCACTATTTTCGGAAACATCCATATAAACCCACCTCCAAAATCATCCAACCAAGCCATCAGCTTTTGAAACAGCATTCCAACTTCATCATGGGTAGATTTTAAATGTTCAACATCAAATAATAAGATGATATAACTTTCCATTTTAAGATACAGTATCTGTATCTCGTCATTGAAGTCAAAATTGCAAATATCCAACTGCCCCCAACTCTGGCAAATTCCGACAAATGCGGCACCTTGTAGTTGGTGCTGTGCGTCAATGCGCAACCGGACAAGCGGTGGCTTTGCTCATCATACGCAACCTAAAAGGCGGCATTTATCCATGGAAAGATGAATGAAATCAGATGAATCACCGGAAATAGTATCCAATAGAATAACGACATGTAACAAATTATTTTCAGAGAAAAGATTAATCTCATAGTATTCCTTCTTGGACACAATAGAAGAGCAATAGAAGAACATTTGATTTCGTCCCACCTTCCTATATTTCAATAGGGCATTCAATTCACTATCTCTTTCAAAAAAAAAAACTCACCAACCGGTAACCACCATTGCACTTCTGCCAAGGTGCCACAATACTTTGGCTGCACATGACATCAGATGCTGATGCACTCCTCCTGAGTTTTCATGAATTTTTGTTGGACCTTCGGGCACCTTTCAGTTAGTATTTTGTTGAGAGGTGTTTCCTCAACTATGGATTTTTTCATCGGAACTAGTGTGATACTCCAAACAAAATCATCGACATGGCAACTCAAGTAAGGATCAACTGTCCACCCACCATGTTTTTTGCGTCTAAGCATTGAAACCAAAAAGACTGAATTCATGCCTGTCATTGTCAAAAGATTTTGAGCCCTTGGCAGAGTTGCAATGTCAACATAGGCGGGAGCAGAATCTGTCAGCAAGTACAAACTACCTGGCCATGGCAGACGAAATATTTCGGGAGCCTGAAGCAGGTAAAATTTCGAGGCTTCCCTGCCAAACTACCTTTTACGTTGACATTACAATGCTTCACTCCTGCACATACGAGTAGTTTAGGGTCATTGAAAAGTGTGCCCAAAAAAGTCATTAAAAGTGAAGCATTTCAAGGCATAGTTGACATACTTGCCATCTCTCAGACTTGGAGTTTTCACAAGGACAATCTGTGAATTTCAATTCCAGCCGCCTGTTCCTGATGTCTGAGCAGAGAATGTCACCCACACACCCGTCATCGTGGCTGTGCCTGAAGCAAAGGGCGCAAGGAGCGGCAAACTGTTCACAGCTGAACTCTTTGGGAAGCTGAACTGTGTAGCTTGACATTGCTCAAATTGAATCTCAAACATACATGTCCTTTCACCCTTTGATCCTTCAAATCTCATAGTGACTTTCAACATCAACTGCCTCAAAAATGACATGGGTTTGAAAAAAAAACGCATTCACATTCTGTGTTTCAGTCAGATGTCCATTTTTTTGAAATAAAAAAATATATGTATAAGCCAAAAACAATCCATGTCGATGAGTCATTCTGTGATTTTGTTTCGTGAAACACGGTCCAAGGTCCATGACTTGAAATACGCGGACCAGAAGTGAAGGTATTCCTCAGGGAACAACGGCAGCGGCTGCGCAGGAAGTGGTTGTTTCAAAAACAGGTTAAGCATCTCAACTATGATTATATATAAATATAATATATATCTAAATTTGATCTACACTTGCTCAAGTGTGTCATTCCGACTTTGAACCTGTTTCAAATGATGATTCAAGTATTCCGGAGGCGATTTTTTAGCATGCAAGTCACTCAAAGTCATCTTTAATGGAACAGTATTAATTTCACTCTCTGGCAATCTCATTGTACTGGTCGGTTTCCATACCACCTAACACAACTTGTAGTTTTTCTTTACCAAAAATCCTTCTAGGATGGCTGCTGCATTTCTTTTAATGTTACTATCTTCCTGTTGTATTAGTGTAAACTTCCTATTTAAAACCACCAAACCCCCAATCACGGTTGATTGCTCCAATCCTTTGGAGAAATCTTCCCGTTTGCTGCCCAGTCACGTTACGTTGGCAGCAGCAGGTGTGGGAGCTGGTGCCTAGGTCGCAATGGAGCTCAGATGCAGTAGTATACCCTGTGGCTGTGGCTGTGGGGGGGAGGTGGGGTACCTAGTACCACCCACCAATAAAACGAGACTAGAAAATTGAGCTTAATGTGGTAGTTGACATGATATTTCATGTCATGATACGAAGTGTCATAGTGATGTTATGATGTCCAAAACTCAATGCCAGAATATGTTGACATCGATAGCATCAATATGAGCTTCACACATGTATCAAAGCATTAATCTCCTGGACCTCAAAGTTGATTTTCTGTTTGATTTTTTAGAGTTGTTTGAGTTATAAATCCATTTTTGGGGGATGGGATTCGAAAATGAAAACAGCCAAGTCTCCCCAATGTGGTGCACCCACATGAGATTCCCCACCGGCGAAGGAGCCGAGGCTGTGGGCAATACATCAACTGCAGAGCTGAGGAAACCATCGCCAAGGCCATTTCCGTCCTGGAAGGTATCAATCAAAGATACACTTGCAATCCTTGTCAGATCCCCATCTTCTTGAAATGCAATGGAAAAAAACTAGGGCTAAGACAATCTTGCAGGAATCATGATAATTTGACAGGATTCATGGAAATTTCCATTCAATATCACCTTCATGGGGTCCATGTTCGTTTAATATCGGCCGAACATCACTAGGAGGCGAAAAAAGCCGCAATAAATGATCATCCCATCAACCGACAAATGGCCTCCACGTAGATGAAAGCCTTGTAGGTTGTTTCCAAAACCTCGGCCAGATCGACGATCAAGTCTTCAAAAAACCTTCAAGGGCTGCGGGAACAAATGGTGGAAATCCCACCAGTTCTGCTAGATTTACAAAGGAATCCCGTAATACCATGGATTTTTTTGTTAAAAGAAATACACCAAAAAGGAGTGTTCGATTTCCAAACCGCCAACTTTAAAAAAGTGCCAATTAGAAAAAACTGACCCCAAACAAAAAATGAGAAAAAAAAATGACGATGTCTTACTGTGGCTCCCAACCAAACTGCAGCCAGTAAAGCTCATAGTCTCTGCTGTTGTCGCGGTTACAGCCTGATCGGCCACCAGGCAAACACCACCAAAAGCACCTCAGCTGATCTGCACATATGAATCTCAGAAAAAACATATCCGAAAAAAGTGAAAATGGAATGGTTGATATGGTTGTTTGTTGGCTTCTGATGCAAATTGTTGATGTATATATGTATAACTGTATAACCTTTTTTGATGCAAATGCTTGATGTATATGAGCTCTTTTGCGCTTGTTTGAATCACTGATTCATCTCAAGACTGGAGTGTTGTTGTTCGATGGAATCCTGTACCATGCATCTTCACCACAATAAAAAAACGCTTCATCAAAATTGTTCTTTTTCTCCAAGCAAAAATAGTCGATCCATAAATTACTCTCTTAGGTGGTTTAATCCGAAGGATTCCGAAAAAAGTGGGGAAATGGTATGGAAAGTTCGCCCACAAATCCATCCCGTTCAGATAGAGTTCCTGACCTGTACCAGCTTTGATGGTGGCCGCGGAGACAGATGCAGCATCTGCTTCCGATGTCTTGGATTCGTCAGCAAAGTGGAGATGACCGTTTCAGGATACAGAAAAACACCAGTGAAATGCTGAGGTCTTGAAGGAAACATACGTAAATCCACTTCTCTTAAAAATCCACCCACAAAAAAAAACATGAATCTGGTGGCATTTTTTTGTTTTTAAGGGGGGAAGTCACTTGCAGCCTGTTGTGTGAGATTTTAGGAAGTTCATGGACCTCATGGATGACTGAGGTTAAGACCACTACACCCCAAGCTTTTCCAGCTTGATGGGTTGCAAAGTTAATATCAACACCTGGCAAGGGGAAAAAAAAACAGCTACCCCCCATTTGGATAGCCCTTTTAATTAATCAATAGCAGATGATATAGGAAATTGAAGATTTTTTGGCTTGGCATCTGAAAATGATGTAAAATCCAGTTTTTGATGATTTTTCATTTTCAATGATTGCTTCAATGTTCATAGAATGCTTTCATGGGAAACTGTTCCGAAGAGTCTTGCGAGTTTGACATGGCACTCTAATCAAAGCTGTAGAAAACCTTCCAATCTGAGAAGCTATGCTTCTCAAGCAGGTGATGATATCAAATATACTGTATATATATACATATATAAACATCCAAAAAACTTCACAACTCAAAACCTTCTTGAGATGTGATTATCTCGAATAGACAACCTAATGGTTCTAAACACATCATCAAATCATCCTTCTCATCTTGGAACCCAAAAAAAGTCTTAAGATACCAGATCTCAAAACAAAAACCCACCTGCGGTACTTGGATTTGAAGCCGTCGGGTCCTACAAGAACGAGTCCGACAAAATTTTTTTCCGTGAAAAAAAATCGAATGTCTCGCATTTTCCAATAAGAAGAAGCTGAGGTGTCGACGGTGTAGAAGCTGTTGGATGCGGGTACCTTATCTGTCGAAATTCATAGCAAATTCACGTCATGGATCAGTGATGCTCATAGGTTTCAACTTGTTTCAACTTGTTTTGTTTCTTTCGGGTACCAAATTTTGACTCGAAACTGCCCATATTCATCGATACTTTATACCTAGATGATGCTCCACCACTATATCAGTTGGTTCCATGGGACCCAGAAACTCAGAACCCGAGAAACTGTCAACTTGTCTAAGTTTCCTGGCAATCACCGAGACGGGTGATGAAAGTGATCCAGTATTTCCTGATGATTCCACATAGACCACCAGATTGTACCTGAAAGAAAAAACACATCTCTTTCAACCGTTGTTGTTGGGGGTGGTTTTCAAATTTCCAATTCCTGGTGTCTTCAAATCTAGATGTTGGAAAAATCAAGCACTGGGAAAATAAGAATGTAAAACCATTGCTATGCGAAGTGGGTAAATCTCTATCTATTCATATCTGTATGCACCTTTCTAAATATGTTCACAATTATTACCCTCCCTGAAACCAATATAGCCCCTGAAATGGATGGTTGGAAGACAATCCTTTCCTCCTATTTTCAGGGGCTTTTGCTGTTAGTTTCAGGGTAGAGTATTATCAGGAGGGTATGTTAGTTTCGGGAAGGTGTGAAAATTAAACAATATGTAAAACCACCACCTAGTTAAAATACTCTCAGCAAAATAGCCAAGGGATGCCAAGGGAATAATGACCACAATGTATCTTTAGTTGTAGTTCCCATTATCATCATATTTTTCAAGGACTTTAAAAAAGTATCCAAGGATAGTAACGGCAACCTGACATCGGGGTCACTCGATGCCACGTTCCAAGGCGCAACCTCATCGGCGAAGGGAGCTGAGAAATTCCCCAGTGGGAAAAAATGGCATGAAAACGAAAACCCCATGGAAAAAAATGAAAGTTTTGATACCATTTTGGAAAATTGGATCCAAAGTGATGATTTTTTCAGTTTGGTTTATTTTACTGGGCAAAAATCCCATGGAAACTGAATGAATGCCAATGATTTTAAGATGATTCTGTAGAATCCTATGGTTCCATGACGACACAGGTCAATGCTACCCTGAATTGAAGGCTTCTTCACCTGTGCGGATTTATCATGTCCATTTCCATCAAAGGAGTTTGTTGGAATCATATCCAACAAAAGGAAACTTTCCAAAAACATCCCCAAACCAACAAGAGGAAAGTACATCTTCCCCATCCAAAAGCCTAAAAAAAGAAAAAAACGCTACAAAACCGGACAATCTCTCCTATTTACTATATGGATTCTCAATTTGAGTCGAGACCATCTCCTACAAGAAAGACATGTCCCTCCCGAATCCCGGCCTGTGATACTAATAGATTGAGCTCCAACGGTGATGGCCTTGGATTTGCAGATCGTTGATGGTTGTGCTGTTTGATAGCAACCAGGGTACAATCTATATAGCCAGGGTACAACATATATAGTGTTGGTTTGATCCCTAGTTTGATATCGTGATCACCTATATAAATGGTCAGGTCAAACAAGGGATGTGTTTTGGGTACAAGAAGTCGTAGGGTCATAGTGTGAAATAATTTATTGACACAGAACTCCTTATTCACCTCATGTTTTTCATAAACGCATTCATGAGAAATCATCACGTCCCTTGCTGAACTTTGGTGTGTAAAGCCTTCAAAAACTCAGCTCAAGACATCTCCCGAAACGCCACAGATCATACCCGTTGCGACCTGTCCATTGAGCTGGGCAAGACATCGGGGGTTTGAAAAAAGGGGGCCCGGTGGTTTAGTGATCCCGGTCAACATGCTTCACTATATATTCAGGGAAAAAAACACACAACCTTTTGGCAGTAGCACTGTCTGCCACCCTCACTCTGATATATTGATATCATATTGAAGCTTGCATGAGACGAATAATTTGAGATTGCTATCATAGAATGTATGTATCAACAAAAACAGGATTCGAGAAACATGGGCATGAAATGTCTATGGCTTGAAATGATTGGACCCCTGGACCTACGCAATACTCAATTGCCTATGTTCGCAAGCACGGATTCTTGTAAGGTGGGTCAGATTAAGGGGATGTTTCAATTGTGATGTTTATTATGTTTATGTATGTTGATTTGAGTATAGTGAGTATAGTAGCTGAAGTATAACTGATGGTTGAACCACTCATTTAGACAAAAATGACATATTCACCCATATACCAAATTATCTTATTCATTTGTTCAATTCTTCATCAACTCCTTACCCGAAATAGAATAGAACATGTGGGTGTTTCCAAAAATAGGGAAACACCCCAAAATGGATGGTTTTTTAAATGGAAAAGCCTATGAAAATGGATCAAATTTGAGGGTACCACTACCACTATTTTCGAAAACATCCATGTACCAAAAATCAAACCTTGGATCACCAGGGGTACCTTTCCGGTTGACATCACGTGAGACCTCATGGTCTACCCCCAAAAGGTGCCATGGCACCTTCACTGAGACCAGATCCAATGCGGTTGCAGCTGAAGGGATACCAATGGAAGCCCAGACCAGGCCTTTCAACAAAGTACAAGATGGAGAAACCCTCCATTTTTTCTGGGAGGTTTCATAATGAATAATGAACATGTTGTTTCTTGGTAGGTTTCATGATGAAAATCATAGAGATCAAATGAAATCATTTTTGTTGCCCAAAAGAAATAACAGTTGGATCTTCAATTGTTTCGGAAGGAAAACCAAGATCCGCAATTCAAAGGTCGAAAAAACTGCCAAGAGGGGACATGGAGGAGTTTCAACCCTGCACGGTCTTTTCTTGAAAAGCTGCTGCTCACTCACCTCCACTATTCATCTGTGTAAGTCGGAAAATGCTGGAAATATGACTAGAGAGCATCCATCTTGGGATAACAATGAAGACACTTCAAGAAATTGGCAAATGTGCCAATCTACATCAACACTTAACACTCGAGATGAAGGAAGAGGATCATCTGCCATCAACACCTGCCTATGGTGGCACCAGCATCGTGAGCCACGCTGAAGTCAACGGCTACTGCTGTTTGGGTGGGCCTCAAAAACCACTGTAAAACATGCCGCAACTCTCTCCCTCTCTCTGTCTCTGTATAGGAAAATATATTGTATATATATATATTCATATATTTTCATGTGTATCTCTTACATCCTACAAGTAAATAAGAACATGAAACTTCCCCCTGAAACATTCAACGATGCCTAAGCACACACATTCACAAGTCATCATCTCAACGGCCGTGTTCGAGCTTCCGGACACCCCATTGACACTTGGATTCACCGAGAAAGTGGACGAACCAGGTACCTATCAAACATGGTGAAATCCAACCATGAATCCAACGAAGTTTGAAGAACTTCATTTACAAAAAAACAACGAACAAATTCCGGCTGGCAGGCACATAAATGTCGATAGCTGATGATAGCATACCATCACCCATGCCATTGCTGTCTTCGACATAGACCTTAGATGAAATTAAATCCCAGAGTCTCCCATAACCATCCAGCCATTGGCTTCGACAAAATCTCAGCTCCAAACAAAGAGTTTCAGCATGGTGCTGTATGGCCTTGGAAAAATCCATCAGAACGGATTTCAGCAAATATTTATTTTAAAAAAAACACACATCCATACATATCCAAAAAAATCAAAACTTCTGACCTTCAAAAAAGCAGTTCAATCATCTTCAAAGAAGTCGGCTGGCTCTTTTTTAAAAAAACATGTGAGTTGTTACATGCAAAACTTCCCACGAAAAAAAAAAAAACACTGCAGGACTTGCACCAAAAAACTTTTTTCTTCTCCGGACACTAAGCTCGCTGTCAGGACTAACACCAAACAGCTGGTAGTCAAATCTTCCCGGCCGGGATACCGAATTAACTAGCTGTCAACACAGCTGGAACTTACGAATCACTACACATTTAGGTATCATCAGAACTCAAAAATTTATGTATATATATATATGTATATATATACAAGCGTGTATTGTAATCAATGTTGCTTAGTCATCTTGTTCTTTTAGATTCAGATTTAACTGTTTTTTGTTAGGCCGTGGCCGCCTCAAAATTCTTCATGAACGGAACTTTTCTGCAGTCCCATCTCGACTGAGATTTTTCGTTTCAGATTTCTTCACTTCCATCTTCTCTCTCCTCTTCAGCATCCTGACGTGAAAGCCAGATCCGTTTCAGAGGGAAAAATCCTGAATTGTTTAGCTGGGTTTTCTTTGGGGGATAATTATATTCCATTTCATATCATTTCATGGGCGACGGACTCATAATCCCGAAATGGGTTGTCCCCAAGGGGGGACAACCCAATACACACTGTTGATGGAAGAAATCCTGCACCACCTGGGATGTAAAAAAAACCTGGCAAATCATGGGATAGACTACCAACCTCAACTGGTGCAGGATTTCTGAACCATCAACGGTAGTTCTAAAATCTTCTAGACAACCAGGTTTTTTTTCACCGCTGAAATGCCGATGGCCTCGAGAGCAGAGAGCTTGTCAAACAACGTTGGCAACTCCTGAATTTTTCGTTGACGAGTGATAAAGTCGACAACAACGAGCGAACCATCCAGCCAAAAACAAAAAACAAATATTTCTGGGAAACAAAGTGGTAAAATTTGGTTGGTTGGTTGGTTGGTTTTTCTGGATTTTTGTTGGTGGAATTGTTCCCCGCCAGCATCATCTAAGGGGGCTCCTGTCGGTCAATAAGGCCATCAGCGTTGGCATCACATTCCTGGCTCTGACAAATTCACCACAAAAGTGAAGCTATGACCCCCCCTTTTTACAGCATGTTTAAAAAAAACAGGAGCCTTTTGACAAGACTTTCCAAAAAAGCACAACTCTTTGACTTTCACACCAAAAATGCTGAAGAAAAACCCATCCTGGTATACAGACTTGTACTGTTGCTTGATGTCTTCAGGCATTTCTTCCATATCGTCAGCTTCTCCTCAAAGGCTGCCGATTCAATTCGGAAAATGTCTCTCCTCATAGCCACTTTTAAGACGACTGATTTTTGTAGGTCCTCCAAACATTTCATCCCAGGAGATCTTGCCATCCTGCCAACAAAGGGGAAGTTTGAAGCTGAAGTCTGGGGCACTGGCAGGATTTTACACCAAAAAATCGTACTGTACCCCCTTCCCCCCCCCAAAAAAAAAAAAATACACAATAGAAAAACAAAAAATGATATGCAAACCAAAAAGATCAACAAGTTATGTTGTGACAAACATGATCACAACATCCCATTTTGAACCAAAGAAACATAACCCAAAGAGCTCTCAATGCCTTTGGAAAAAATAGGGCCTTGCCTTATCACCATCCAATTCCGTCATCAACTCATCAAAGTCTGGCGTTTCACCCTCATCCTGGGGATGAGAGGGAGATGTTCTTCGAAAGCCCAAATTTCTTGAGAAAAAAAAATGCATCAGGAAGAAGGAAGATATCTACCATCCCTGAAACTAACAAAAACACACCAGCACCTGAAAAGATACCATATTTTGAAGGTAACATCGTCTTCAACCCTTACTTTTCAGGTGCAAACTGTTAGTCTCTGGGAGTCCGTATCATCTCAAAGATCGAATCTCAGATGCCAAAAAGAAATCGCTAAATTATATCAACCAATCGTAGTCGTAACTAAGCATGATGGAAAAAATATACCTCTCTCAGGATTTCCAAAACAGTCATTCCATCATTTCACTTGAAATCTGCGTCATCAGTTGAAACTGGCCTGGCAATGCACGGCTGCTAGAGACAGAAGCAAAGGAAGTACCCTCAGTATTCAAAGTCTCAAAAAGTTCCATGAAAATTCACGACAAATTCACTACCACAATTCATCGTTTCCGGAAATTTCATGGGATCCAGGTATCTGAACTGATTTTCTGCCGAGTCACCTCCACGGATTCATCTGACAGACAGCAGAAATCAAAAAAGTCGGAAATCTTCACGATTTCTGCCACGATTTCTTTTAAATTCCCCGCTGGAATGATGTATGAATATAAATAATTATATATTATATATATCAATATCATCATGTCATGAATATGATATCACTCATTTGATAGGATTATCCAAATGAAAAAAAAAAGATCTTCATACATCACCAGTTCTCTCCATTTCCCAAACACCCCACCTTGAGTGCAGGTTCTCGGAAAACACACGATGCCAGGGGAGGAAGCTTTGTTTGGAAGCTGTAAACGTCTTGAGCCAAGGTCCGCCACGGGAATTTTGCACTGTGAATTTGTCACCTGTCACCACGTGACTTGTTTTGTTTTTTTAGGAAACACCATTTCAAGAATCGCAGTCTTAATAGATCTCAAGCATCATAACTACTACTATGTTTTACCAATTAAGTAATTTAGTAATTTATGTGTCAAAAATTCTTTTCCCGCAACTGTAGGGGGAGGTACCTTGCAAAACGTCTCCCCCCCTGGCCCATCGCTGAGATTGGTGACATCGCACATCCACTGAACGTCAAAGTTGTTGGGGTACCAGCCGTGATTGCCTGGCAATTCGGCGCATTTCTTTGGGGCATCTGAAAGATGTGCACTCAAAAATCAGAAGAGAAAAAATATATGGCAGTTTGGAAGTACATGACAAATTTCAATTGAAGATCATGAATACACGTATGTCATATGACTCCTATGGCACTTTTCACGGACTTCAGTAATTCAGAGCAATAAAAAAATATTTTTATATATAGTTTCTTCTTGCCCCTAATTCAACAAAATCCACCTGAGATTCAAAAAAAAATCCATGAATTTCCATGACCAAATTCCACCAACTTTCATCAAATTTCCATCTTCCCTATACATTTTTGGTTGGATCCCAACTAAAAATTCCCACTCCAGACCTGGCCCAACTTCCTACAACTCAAAGCTCCATACCTCGAAATGTTCACAGCTGGTAACATGGGTTCAATCATGGAGGTTTGGTTTTTTTGGGTTGGAGGATCATTTTCCTTTGGAAAAAAATGGGGTGAATGGCTGGAATCGATTCCAGCCGTTAATCGGAACCAGGGTGTGGATTTTTTAATACTCCCTGAAACGAACAGTTCACACCTGCCAGGATCTGAAAAAAAAAAACAAAAAGGAAGTCGTCCAAAGTCGTCTCCGAACCATCCATTTTCAGGGGCGTTTTGCTGTTAGTTTCAGGGAAGTGTATGTAATAGATGTGTAAATATTGATTGCAGATGTCAATCTATGTAACTGTTGATCTCCTGTTGATTCATGTTGCTTGTTGATGTGCAGAAATATCTAGAGTTGATGTGCAAACTATTGAAATGTGGACAGCCATCTTGCTGGATTAGTTGATTTCTATGAGCTCCTGAAACTACTGTTGATGGAAGAAATCCTGTACGACCTGGGATTGAAAATAAAATCCTGTAAATTGTGGAATACAATAAACTGCCTATCAACTGGTGCAGGATTTCTTCCATCAACAGTAGTTTCTAAGAAATACCAGGATTCTCCCCAAACCCTCCAATCCCCTGAGCCATCCCAACGCCCACATTTGTCCAGACTTCGCAGTAGCCACCTTGTGTCATATCAAATGCGGTGCTGAAACGGTGCTTGGACAAGGACTCTCAATACGAGGAAACGATTCGTAATATATGCATACATTTATTATATATATGTAGATATATAATAATAGATATATATATATATATAAATATATGTAGTGTAGATATATAATATATGTATATGTATATGTATATATGATTATATATGTAGACATACAATAGATATCATATCTGTGTATATATGTGTGTAAATATGAACACTTATGAAAATCCTGCCACAAAAAAAACGGTAAAACATCAGCAACTCAACCTTCATAGAGATCACTTCAACCAGCTGGACCAGGCGGCCGGACCGTCACCAGTGCAGCATTGGCCTTAGATCATTGCATGTTACCACGTGATAATCATCCGGGATCAAAAAAAAAACATGTATTGATTGACATTTGTGGGTGTTTTTTTGTAATTTATATGAGAGTTATAACCAACGCAAGTTTTGATCAACTGCATCCGCTGTTTTATACAGCAGTTTGCGTGCCTCGCTCACCACGTAGGCCCATAGGTTTCCACTCTTTGTGGTCTGACAACGTTTGATGAGTCCGGTGATATGCTTCATGTCAATGAAACTGCAGGGGTCCTTATCTTATCAACCCAAACAAGGCACCATTATAGGGGAAATCTCTCAAAATTAGCCTACATTTGCATTGTTTGATCCCCCGAAAATAGGTAATTTCATGACCCCTGCTCTTGTAGTTGCTTTTTTCATGCAACGACTCTGCCAGAATTCCTCGGAAAAAACCTGGAGAAAAGAGAAGAAAAAAAAACACGTTCAATGATTTTTGGGTGGGGGGGGACAGAACACAACATCAAAACGTTGTGAAGAGAAACTCACCTTGAAAATTTTCAATCCCAAATGTGGCACCTCGACACTGACAGTAAAACCTCGGGTTTCAAACGACATAGCCAGGAGGCCAGGCCCCAAAAGGAAACGATCGTCTTCTAACCATCCATTTTCAGGTGCATTTGCTGTTAGTTTCAGGGAAAAAAAACATCTTGTAAGGAAAGCTCTCGAAAGCTTTCACATGTACGGATACATGGCGCTCATAACAGACAAAAGGCCCCATGTGTCCATTGTTTACTAATTTGGGTTTCTTCTTTTTCACAGCCTTCAAAAAAGGGTTTAAGTTTAATCCAAGCCTATGAATAATAGCAACAAAAATCACCAACAAAAAGAGATGTTCGTTGCATCCCTTTAAGCCCCTGACCATCAATACCAATAGCTGAGGTCACTGAAGGAGTCATGACCAATGCATTGGATGTAGGACTCCGGAAGGGAGCTGCTGCCAATGCACCTGGACTTAACTTCGAAAACACGTGGAAACCCCATGTGTAGGGTAGATCTGAAAGGATGCAACTCCAAAACACTCCGCGGAAAAAAAAAAACACTCCACAAATTGAAGCACGCACTGATGCACTTCTGATGTATGACTTTTTTTGGTGAACGCCAGGACGAAGACAACACGGTCTGTTCCGGGTCACAAAGGAACCCCTGCAGCCATTGCTTTTTGAATGTTTGCCTTCTCCATCATTTCTTCTGCCCTCCTTGCTGCTTGGAAACGCGTATGAACTGCCTGCGAGTGTTCAGTCCTTTGATGTTGAAAGTCCTTTTTGTTGATCCTCTCACGCAATCTTTCCACACTTTCATCAGGCGAGAAGACAACGACCTGCAGGGCGCGAAAAAAAAAAAAAAAGTGACTGCTGCTTTGAATGAAAGCAAGCCTACCATGTCAAGATGCCTTGAAAGCATGTCTTCAAAGTCACTAGAATCTACTAGTAGATGTACATTCAAGACATACCTAAACAAATACATTGATCATGATTATCTTTGGATGGAATTTTTGGGGATCCCCCTTGCCTCCATTAATTCTGCGTCAGCTTTCCATTTCACTCGTTCCTCTTTGGAACTTTCCATCTGCTGACCGTCTCTGACACGATCTGCTTCAAGGAAATCCACCGTCAAGATCTTCTGGTGCAAACCTCAGTACGTGGTGTTGAAAACGTTGAAAACATACAGCCTCCTGTTGGACCAACAAAATTACATTCACTGAGCCCCTTGTTACATTGGGGAAGCAATTTATAAACAGAAAAAGATATAAAAACACCAAACAAAAAAAAATCACTGTCTTGTTTCTTCTCAAAATCCCAGAAACGCGCCCCATTCAATCTGTCCACTGCAAGTGTCGCATGCTCCAGTGACTCTAAGAGAACAAAGGCGGTGACACAAAATTTCTTCCTACGACTCTCTCGAGGTCGACTGATTTTTAGAGGCTTGATGTTGATGTCGGAGAAGAGATCCTGGATATCTACCGCACTCGACTCCTCTGCTAGGCCTGAGACAGTGACACTCACACCACCGAAGACGTCAGAGGAGTCTTGCTCTTGTCGGGTTCGATGACCCCTTTTCAAGAGCCGTTGAAGGAAAACCAAGTTCTCAGCATTGAGATTTGCCCAAATTCCAGGATGTTTCTGCAAGAAGCTATATAATTCAGGTCTGTCAAGTAGAACTTGTGCTATCCTGGCATCTAAAGTTCGAAGCTCTCTAGGAATCGCTTCTGGCCTTGCTGCAGGCAAGGTTTCCAATGGTGGGGTACGTGGTTGAGCTGTGCTTGGTGGAGGTTGTGCCACTGTGGGCACTGTAGGTGGCACTGTGGGCACGCTAGGGGCCTGTTCGACTGGGCGTTGGGGCGGATCCAAACGAGGTTTCTTGGTGGGTGGCTCAAGGAAACCAGCAGCCTTCCATCGTTCAAGCAAGGCAGTGGCATTTTCACGATGATGTGGGATGTTGTCTTGACTTTGAATGGCCTCCACAATGCGAATGAGATCTGCTTTTTGAAGATCTGCAAATGTCACTGGTAACTTCTGTAAGACCATCA
Source organism: Breviolum minutum Mf 1.05b.01 (assembly GCA_000507305.1). NCBI lineage: Eukaryota > Dinophyceae > Suessiales > Symbiodiniaceae > Breviolum > Breviolum minutum. Next base: position 50,917 of record DF242613.1, read on the forward strand.
AACAGGCATAGCAAGCCTCTTCGCTCTTCCTCAACCACTTGGCCAAGATTTCAACTCCACCACTCTGCACAAAAGGTAACATACAATGCCGTGGTGACTTATCCAATGCTATCAACAAGCCCATCCTTACTGATTCTGAGGGAACATTTCTCATAGCAGCCACCATCTTTTTGGCATCTTCCGGTCCAGTCATCGGCTGTATATCTGCCACCTGTTTGTTCGTTTTCATCCGAATGGCATGATCCGATCGAAGTCCATGAACTCCATGGCTCCCATGTGCACCCACCGCCGCAACCGCCTGCGGTGGCGCGGAAACGGCAGCGGTCGCGGTAGCTGGCGCTGGTGCTTTGTTGGGAGCTCCGTTGGGAGCGTCCGAATCGGCAACCCAACCATGTTCCAATTGGCCATTCTGATCTAACATTCGTTGATGTAAGCCACAAAGAAATCGTGGTTGATGCCGTCGATGCTTACATTGAAGTTTCGAGGCATCTATGGCCAAGCAACGTTCTGTAGGGGGAACTTTCACTTGTTTGGATTCAGAAACTTTCTCACTTTGTTTTTCAGATCCCTGTGAATCCTTCTGGGATTGTTGCGTCGCTTGCGTCTCTTGCGTCTCTTGCTTCTTCAGTTCTTCATCTCTGGCACGTTTCCAATCACTCTTCCATTTGCTCCATAATTGTCGAGCTTTTGTCGCAGCCTGTGGTTTATCCGTGGATAAACGTTTGGAGAAATCGTTCATGCTCTTTCCAACCTTGGTCTCAAATAGAATTTCAGGAGTGATATGGATTTCCTCTAAACGCTCCAATTGACGTAGCAGTAGTTCTTCTGATGAGATGCCATTCACCTTTTCCAACAACTGGCAACAGAATTTCACTTCTTCCAACGGAGCCAACTCTGCCAGATTTCGACCTTGAATGGATTTCTTTTCTTTACTCTCCAACAGCTCCACCTCGTAGCGTTGTTTCTCGGTGATAAATCCACAAATCAAAGCGACCTGTCCATTGAGCTCTTTGGCATTGGCTAGGCCATTGATCCGCACTAGCCATCCTACTTCAGGATCACACCCGTCACCGTCTAAGTGGATGGTACGAGACATATGGCAGGAGGCGGCGATTGACGCCCATTCGGAATGGGTCCACTGCGATTGTTGTGGTAAGGTTGGTTAGGTGGAGTTTTCTTGGGTTGGAACCTCCAAGCTGCCTCCAAAACTGTTTTTGTTGAACCCAGTTGTTGAACATCATTGTTGGTTTATCGTGTCGTTTTTAATATCAGTGTATGTCACTTCATATCGTACTGCATCACTTGGTGTTTGCATTTCCACACCGATGGCTACTCGAGCTGTTGATTTTGGAGCACAGGTGAATCATGCTGAAACTGTTGGGTGAAATATGGTGAAATATGGTGAAATATGGTGAAATATCGTGAAATACTTCAGAAGTGAAACCACAGCTTTTCTCATAAATTTGGTCAAAGATCTCTAGGTAAGCAATCCAGAAAAATGGATTCCATGAATTTCTGCATCACCAAACCCAAGCTGTCAAATGTGGAGGGGTTCACCATCGTCATGCATTCCAACATCCGCCACATAGACCTTGGATAATCATGTGGAGGATCCAACAAAATGGTCCAATGTTTCAGTATCGATTCATCGCAAACTCCCATCGGATTTCACCAAGAATCATGACATCACCAAAATTGAAAAAGTTCAGCCATTAGATCTTCAGCCTTTTTCAGCTCATCAGCATATTTCCTCCCAAACTTTCCTATCTTTGACCCTCTAAGTCCGCAACCATCACAGCATAGTCCGTGGAAAATGCCAAGGAGCAGTTGTCAAGGTCGACCCTTCGACGTTTTTGTTTCATTGGGGGTTGGGGCCGAGGTGTTGTTTTCTCAACCCGATTTCGATGGATCCCATCCCTCATGCTGGGAGGATAGCTGGAGAGTTGGATATCAACCATTGGAACTCAAGTCTTTGTGAAAGGAAAGACGCCTTTTTTTTTTGAGGTGGTCCTGCATGGCTTGATTCTTTGGAGGGGGGAGAAAAATCACTATCTTGGAGTATCTTGCAACCTCAACTTGAACATCTCAACCCATATATCAATAAGCTTCACTTACTTTGCAAGCAAACTTCCCTGTTAATGATGGGATCTTCATGATTTTGTCACTTAAAAAAAAATCCCATCCCCATTGCCATCCCCCTGGGTCTCAGCACTGTGTCCTTGGCAGAGCGTGAAAGAACGGACAAATTTGTGGTACAATGTCGCTATATCCATGTCTTTTCCAATAAGATCGAGGTGTATCATGTATCAATGATATGGCTTAAATTGAAACTGAACCTAAATCTATAAAAGCATATGT
>DF242614.1:0-53213 GCA_000507305.1 Breviolum minutum Mf 1.05b.01
CCGAGTGGGATTTTGGCAAAGTCGGAGTATGGTTTTGGTAAAGTCGGAGTATGATTTTGAATAGATGCAATTTCACCAAATACGATACCATCAATTTTGCTACATACATTACCTTATACAATACTTACTATTTTTCTATTTACTTGGGGTGTATTACATAAGCTTAAGGGTTAAGACAATACAGATGTGGTAGCATACACCTGTATGAGACAGGGCTGCATCCATTTTTATGACGAAATGGCATGAGACAGGACTGCATCCACTTTTTGACAAGATTGTATGAGACAGGACTGCATTCATTTTTAATGACAAGCCAGCATAAGACCAATACTCATCCATTTTTCTATGCCAAGCCAACATAATACCGGTGCTCATCCATTTTTTATGACAAGCCAGCATAAGACCGGTACTCGTCCATTTTTATGACAAGCCAGCATAAGACCGGTACTCATCCATTTTTATGACAAGCCAGCATAAGACCGGTACTCATCCATTTTTTTGACAAGCTGGCATAAGACCAGCGCTCATCCATTTTACATAGGTATGTATATACACATATACACACATATATATGTACATAAATATACTTCTCAGAAGGAATGTTTACATATTTTTCACGGTGATAGATCAGTGTATTGAAGGCTGCGAGTGGAGATGAAGGTCCAGCGCGCTTGCGAGGTACGAGTGACCTCGGTGTGATAGGGCCATAGTCTATGTAGTTTTGATAGTTTTTGTACGGCGAGCAGGGAAAAGGAGGTTGTCGGTCCACGAACTGATGATACTTTGAATAAACAAAGCATTTGACCCACATGACTGTTCACAAAGGAAAAAACTGTAGTACCGTACCAGTCGGCATTTCTTTGCCAAAGATGAATGAAAGCCAGAATGTCACTCAGGGTAGTACTACGTAGAATGAAAATCACAAAAGTAACGAAGCAATACCAATGAAAATCAGTGGAACAAGTGCCAATTAAATGCGAAACCAACTAGCAAATGGCAAGGCCATTTGCTTTCACCAGAGTCAAGGCTCACTGGATTGGTCTTGTGGCCGCCAATGCAATTTTGACGATGTGAACCATGTCCATGGTGTGAGTGAACACTGCTTTCCGAAAGGATTTGGAAGATGCTCCATCTCATGGGAAAAATACATGATATATGCTATGACAACATAGAAACATGAATCAAACCGGAGGACCCTCGTGCCTTGTGCAGTATTTCTTTAATTTTCTGCTGCCCTTCACAATCTCCCACACAGCGCTGTCCATTGCAGGTCTCAGGTTTCATGTTATGGAGAAACAAAAACGAACTTTCTAAGTTCCAAAACCTAGTTTTGAAAAGGGATGGGTTAAGGGCCTATGATCAACCTCTCATAATCAAATATAATATATCATTCAAATGATATATACGTGTATATACATTTGAATTGCACCATCTACTTTGGAGGTAGAGTATATTCACCTCTTGGAAGAATATCATGGTCACTTGAGGCAAGAGCACAGTCACCACAATCTCGAAGCCCTGCCAAGTCCAAGAGTTTTCGGGGAGGTTGTTGGTTCAATGGGTAGACAACTCACTTAGAAGCGAAGATGGAAGGTGATATCATCTCAGCTCACTTGAAAATATCGTGAAATCTGATGGTTTTGTCTATCTTGGATCCCTTAGGGGAACAAGTACAAATGCACCCTGCACATCACTGGCTTCTTTTTGACAGTTTAGTTAGTTGAACTGGATGGCCATGGAATTGCTGGTGTTTGAATTCAAAGCATCCATAGCTTCTTATGGAGGAGAACGCAATGCTGTAAAAGTCTTGAAGGATCAATCACTTTCTGGTTGGCGGTTTCAACCCCTTTGAAAAATATGCTCCTCAAAATGGGAATCTTCCCCAAGGTTCGGGGTGAAAATAAAACATATTTGAGTTGCCACCACCTAGTTTTAACTGTCCAATTATGTTCTCTCAATTTAAAATAAAATGATAATCACATCTGTGCCTTCAGCTCCTGCATCACCACAAACTTGGGTGGCCAACTGTCCTGAGATCAAAACAGCTCACCCAGTCAACCCATGAAGCTAAAACGAAAAACATGGCGAGCAAACACAAACAAACAACAAAAAAAATGAACGAATGAACAATCAAACAAACAAACAAACAAACAAACAAACAAACAAACAACCAAACAAACAAACGGCAAAGTGCGTTTTTCAGATTTCAATTCGTATGTTCAAATCTTTGATTCTCTTGTGATGGACCCCCAATTGCCAAAACACTAAGGCTTTAACCAAACCAAATCCTGGCCACTGCACATAGCACTCGCCCAGCAGTGTCTCATCCTGCAATGGCAATGAGGTCGCGACCTGAAGGGGAGTGACCTTCTCGATATGACGGGTGAGGTCGTGTGATATCGCCAACTCAAGAATCCTGGTGAAACACCAACCTGTCGGCTCCTGCAACTCATGTGGAAGAAGAAAAATGCGAGGATAGGCACTGCCATCTATTGCTCCCTCCTGACCAAAACGGTACAAAACCAGTGAGACAAACTATCCTGCATACAACTGTTTTATCAAATTAGTATAAATTATATATATAGTTCTAGCTGACCTCAATCTCAATCTCAGTCAAAAAAATCTATCAGCTTCTGCAGTGGGTGTCCCTTTTGTTCCAAGCTGAAATCCAGGCGGTCTCCTTGATGAGCTTCTCTTTCAACGACAAAATGCTATCTTGACCACGCAGGCCTTCAATGACAACCTTCAATCCAGGTCGTTGTTTTGTACCACGACTTGGTGCAAAATGCAAGGCAAAATGTGATGCATCTTGGAATTTCTTTCACGCATTTTTTTTTCCAGATCGTTTTGCACACTCTGTACTGCGATGGGTGCATTAAATCAAAGCCAGTTCAAACTCACTTGGTTTCTTCGGTTTCTTCGCATTTCTTTGATATGATTCATCCTCTCAAATCCTGGTGGACTCTTTGTTCCAATCACGCTGAAGGATTTGTAGGATGAAAACAAGATACTATATATTCATACATGTTTATTGCTCATTCGATGCGGTTCTTGAGGTGTACTTATGGAAATCAAATCCCAACCATTTCATCTCACTGATTCAACTGAATCCTGCCGGAGTCTCAAAGCCAACTTGTCAAACGCCAGTACAAATGCAGGCATTGTTGATATCCCACCATTCACCATCTTCTCCTGGGCACACAACAAAGATGGTTTGGTATGTCTCAGAATATGATTTCTTAAATGGACTCATGTCCATTCATTTCCGGAAAAAAAAAGGGGCCTCTAGGTGTTGAGACACACCCACAGAGAAGGAGAGAAACCGCATGAAAATCATGGAAACCGAACCTAAGAAAAAAACACATATTCTCACTCCTAAAAATGAGCCAAAGCCTTGGATTCTGTTTTTGTGAGTTTTGGGTCTCTACACACATCCCACACTGATGGCTTTTTTGGATCTTCATGTTTGCCAAGACTCGCTATGTTGAAGCATCGCTTCCTCAGCTGTCTCTGAATGAGTGAATGCCCTGTATGCACAAAGACACTAAGGATCAGCAAAGCCAAAGTCCAAAATGTTGATGAATGTTGATTATGAGATCTTATGAACACATGATGCAACATTTTGAAGTGCTTTGCATCTTCCTGTAACATTCAACTACATTGTGACATGGAATCCCACCGAGGTTCACGTAAACATACTCCTGGCTCCCCATGCGAGATTGTGCCAACAAACGGTAGAGGAAGCTTACTGCCTGCAGTTTTGACGTTTCGGACGCCTTCGGACGCCTTCGTTTTTGGTAAGAGGAAACATCCAAGCAATAACGACTGTTTGTACAATACTGTAGCTTGAGAAGACCAGTCCAAGTCACAAACAAATTTGCCAGCCAGTAGCAACCTGCATTCAGCCAGCAAGGCATATTCCTTAGTATGATAGGATGTTTTCAAAACTATTCAGCTAGAAAGCATTGTTAGATTGAAGCAGTTGATACAGGATTGAATATGCAAACTTGGGAGCGAACCCATAACATCACTGAAACATACCGAAACTACCTTGTTGCGACCAGGGTCCTTTGCGACCAAACTGCCAAACAACTCTTGGCTCGTGACGATAGATCCTCTGTATGACTGCTGTCCTCCAAAGTGGACAGTTTGCAAAAACAGAACGTGTTACTGGATGCTACTCGCACTGCAAAGGGTTATTCCAACTTTTGCCATGTCTTACGCGGGAGTTCCACTCACCACCTTCATGGGAGGTGGCTTATCAAAATTGATGTGTCTCGGAGTTTGATTCGACCCTCTAAATGAAATCGCTAGACTTACTTGACCCTCAAAAGAGGTTTAAATTGAGATATCCCTACACAGTATCATACCATAATCTCATATACATATATATATAATAATTACATAACATACGTATGGATTTACGTGCATATATATTATTCTATATAAAATATATTCTTTATATCTACCATTATTTATCATTCTGTCTGACTGGTTTGCAGTTCTTCGAGTACCAACAAGGTCAGGACAGTTAAAGTATTTAAAGCCTATGCAAAGAAGTCAAAATCCATGTTTGTCAATGTTTTTAGTCCTGATGAACATCCCATCGATGGAAATTCCGCCAACGGTTGTACTCAAGAAAGTAGTTGCTGAGACTGAAATCCAAATCCAACTTCGTATCCTCAGATTCACACCATCAAAAAAATCACCGTTCACAAGACAGATAATTGAGCAAATCTACTTCCAACTATAGTTCCTTTGGATCAGGTGTAAGTCAATACCCGCCTCGATTTTCTTTTTGATGAATAGATACGAGTATATAATAGATCTGATTCCACTGATTCAGAGTGGAATCGCGTCAACCATTGAGTTGCTGCTAAGTTGCAATCTGAGTTTGAGTTGCGATGGTATTGGGAAGAAACTCAGGAGTCCTGTCCTGATGGAAAAGCATGCTACCTTTTCCCGTGTCATACAATGGCCGGTGCCATGCGATGCCATAAAGGACACAAAACAAGTCTTAGGATGCCATGCATAGTCTTAAGACATGCTTCCGGCATGCGTCTCTTTGTCATTTTCATGCGCTTGTTTGTAGCAAAAATAAGAAACAAATTAAAACAAAAGGACACAAACACTCCGAACAACCCGAAAACCTCTTCAGCTTTGCTGTAGGAACAGCAAATCGCAGTAAACAAACTTTTCATCGTTTACAGGAACAAGGAATTGGAAAATTCTCACAACTTTCTCTGAGTCCCCTCCCAAGACAAATCTTCATCGATTCATCAACTTTCCATCTTTTTGAATCTTTGAGTTGATCATGTCGAGTCTTATCTACATTTGGGTGTTTCCTTTAATGGTGATACCCCCATTTCACACCCCAAAAGTGGATGGAGGAAAACCCAAGGTTGTTGGGGAAACCCACCATTCTAGGAAACCCCCATTTGGACATAGTGACCTGGAGAAGTGTCGAGGGATTTCATGGTTCACTGAACTTGGATTACGCCTCAAAGTCTGGTGTTATGAGTCTGAAAGGTGTGCTTTGACACATGGACGGAGAACGTGCGGTTTCCCATTCCGTTTTGGGTGGGTTTTTCAGCTGCATGGTTGATTTCACATCATTGAACATCTTCAGAAGCGTTGAAACTACCAGTGAACTCACATCAAACCTGATAGACAGTCGACTCCTGAAAGCTACGTCACATGAAATGATGCCGAGTCCTCCGAAGGGATCGTGCCAGAAGCATGGGCACTGTGAGTATTCACTCGAACCCTCTCAGTGTAGGTTTGCGTTCTTCCATCCTGCAAAAGCAGGACTTGAAACTGTCATCACTTCACAGTATTGAACATAGGTGGCGAGAGAGGTCTTCTGCAAGTCCAGAGGAAAACACGAAAAACAACTGCTTGTGTTTAACAATAGCTGCACCAGCACCAGCATCACATACACAGAAGCTCCAACAAGTATCTAACATCACTTTATCATCATCATCATCATCATCATCATCATCATCATCGTCGTCATCATCATCATCATCATCATCATCATCATCATCATCATCATCATCATCATCATCCTCATCCTCATCCTCATCATCATCATCCTCATCCTCATCNTCATCATCATCATCATCATCCTCATCATCATCATCATCCTCCTCATCATCATCATCATCACCACCACCATTATCATCATCATCATCATCATCATCATCATCATCCTCCTCATCCTCATCCTCATCCTCATCCTCATCCTCATCATCATCATCATCATCATCATCCTCATCCTCATCCTCATCATCATCATCATCATCATCATCATCATCATCATCATCATCACTGTCACCATCCGTCGCTTGGCAAGGTGACTTGGAACTGCAACTCTTGCAAGTCTAAGAATTCTAAGGTTGAGACTACTAGTCCCAAAATCTGAATCACAAGTGGACACCTGTAAGTTGAATCCACAGGGATTGGCTCCCAAAACTGGCGTTGCCTTATCAGTTCTGGTTCTGGTTCGCGTTTCGTAGTGGTAACCTGAGCATTTCCCGCCGTTGTGAAAAAATCTGTTTAGTCTGTTCACAGTTGTCAATCACTAAGCACACTTGAGTCAGATTTTATCTGGACATCTCCACGTCACTTGGTTGCAAGTTGTTTTTCAGCTCCCGACATTGTACATGCCACTTGTAGTAAGGATTTTCATAGCGAGGCTTGTCCATCAAAAACATCACCTGGGCGTTGTTGGAATATGTTGGAATATCATCCGTGGGCTTTGGACCGGAAGATCTGAGGAGCTCGCAGATTCAATTCCTCTGCTTTCATTTGCAAATGCTCGGGTAAGGCGAACGCAGCATGCCAAATGGATGATATAAATGAGATAGGCAACGCCAGCTGGTGCCAACATCTCTGGTTCAAAACGAGTGCCATCAGGCCCAAAAAGCTCGAAGAACATGTCCAGCAAAAAAATGATAAGCGACAACCAAATCACAGCTTCAAGAATCATAGAAGTTGTATAGCTGGCACAGTGAGCTCTGCAAGCATTCCTTCAGCAACAGCGAAATACATTGTCTCAAGACGGCAGTGGTTGGTCACGTCAACGTCCCTCCAGAAATGATCAAAACTGGAAAATGACATGTAGAATGCACCAAACTGCACGATTACATGCTTCTGTGAAGCACTTTAGCAAGCAGTTCATTCTTCCAATCTAAAGGAGGGAAAACAAGGGTAGCAATATGCAGCGAATCTTTCAATCAAGTGATGTATGAGCACAGTTCTGCTCCATCTAACCTGCGGCCATGCTTCATCTTTCCGATGCCTGTGTCGTCTGCTCCCAGATCTCGATCAATATGAGCAGTGGTGCGACGGCCGAGGATGGACACCACAGATTCATAGATCAGTGCGTCAACTGGAACTTCTTTGCTCCGTAAATGTGATCGGCCCAATAAAAACAAGAGCTCCTGCAAGTTAGAAAAAAGACACGAGCTCAAACAAAGGACCTGTTCCATACTCTCTCTCTCTCCCTCGCTGACTCTGGTCGATGATTGAAAATTCTTTGGTTCAAGTAAACTGACAAATCCTCGGCAGTACTTGGATCAAATCGTTGAACCTTCCATTAAACTGGCATATCAACGTCTATCGTGGTTTGTCATTGAAAAATATTGAAAATTTGTAAAAATCCGCTGTCAGATTTGGAGATCAAGGCCACTGGCAACAACATGACTCGGTGGCTTTCTCGTCACACCATGATGCATCAAGTACACCATTTGCCCCGTCTCAAAATGCTCGCGGACGACCCATGAGTTTGATAATTATGTGATGTCATGTCTGATGCTGTTCTCCTCGTAGTCAATGTAATCTCCAGTAGGAGCGAATCGTTTGCTCACAGCGGAAAAGTTGGAATCATCCAAGTGCAAATTCCACAAAAAGTTTCTGAACTCACCCAAAGAGACCAGGTTTTGCTTGCGTGCGCTCATTCCAATGTATTGATAACCAATGGATTTTAAAGGTCCCACGGTACTTGCCCGAGACTTTGGAGAATTCGATGCCGCCTTGTCGGGTCTTCCTTCAAGCCAAAGAACACGCAGCACTGTGGATACATCTGCCACATCCGAAAGCATCAAAGGAAAAGCTGCTGAGCGACTCACAACAGAGACGTTGTGAGGCATCACGTTGTCTTGATGTAAACCTGAAAGACTCAAAGTCATCACTTCGTCCTATGGATAGGCGACTTTTATTATTGATATTACACGTAGCTATACCTACAAAACACCCTGTTTTTTTCAACAGTTCACAGCCCTTTGATGGGTCCCTCCATCATGCAATGCCTCTAGAGATTGCCATTGCGTTCACGTTTTCTGTGGAGCTGTCAGCATTTTCTTTGGAGCTGTCAGGTTTATCGTAGTTTGTTGTGGTTCATTCGGCGTTAGGGCGGCTAAGGCCTCACGGCCTCACCGTTCCATTGAGATAGCCAACTTGAAGGACGTGACCGGGGCGTCCGTCAAAAAATCTCACCAAGTCCAAGCTATGCTTCTTGGCACTGCATGTCCACTACATTTAGAATCATTTAGAGTGACAAAGTCTTCATAGAATACAAATCATGTAGGACATTCTATCATGACTCATGATTGTAACCAGCGTTTTGATCCGGACAAACACAAAAACATGCACAGAAGCATAGCTGGCACCATCATACCAAAACCACGCAGCAGTATATGTGATATCAGAACATGTCGTATAGTATACGATATGTGTATATTATATTAAAAAATGTCTACATATTACTACATTCTACATTTTTCTCAATACGATACATGATATGTATTGATATGTCGTATCTTATGGTCAACACATGCCGTTGTCACACTGTATATATTTGGAACAGAACAACAAAAACACATTGTCCAATCTAAACCTACACTTATCTCCCAAAGTTTTTTTTCAACAAACTATCCGTTTTGTCGCCAAGCAACGTTCAACACTCCTTGGCAATGCAACATCCAGCTCTTCTCCATTGATTCTGGTGATTCTCCCTACCTTTCCATTCAGTTCAGGTCGATTTACCACCGCAGTAAGCTTCACCGTTTGCCCCACAAGCCAACCACGATGAGGTGCTTGACCAACTCCCAACAAGACATGATTTGCAGGATCAAAGACCACATTTCCGAAACGACTTGCAGCTTGATGACCAACATCCAGCCAAGTTTGAGATGGCTCCACCTCTGAAAAAAGGAATTAAAACGAAAAAAAACTAAAACACTTCACGAGTTCATGTGAATTTGTAAGAGTATCTTTGAGTATATCGGTCCCAAAATATGGATGTTTCCAAAAATAGGGGTACCCCGTTTTGGATGGTTTATAATGTCGAAAACCTCATGAAAATGGATAATTTGGGGTGTTTCCCTATTTTCGGGAAACACCCATCTTGGGATAGTTTATAAATCCTATAAAAAGCATGTTCTAAGGTGAAGCTGCATGTTTTTTTTCTAACAATAATTCATTTCAGAGAAATTGTGAAGTTTCCAGAAGCCGAGGCACAGAAATGTTGGATTGTTGTCCGTCAAATCGTATGACCTGATGAATTTCTGTTGGCGCGTTTTTTCGCAAAAAAAAAGGCTTCCGGTTTGCAAGACTGGTTTAAAAGGTTCGCAGTTCACAGCGACACGGGCACTTGTCATTATAGAATTGTGATAATATGATAGATGATGTGATGTTGGTCATTGATGGTCATTGCTTGTAGGGTTGTTTCTTATGATTTCATGTTTTGTTGGGCCAGTACCTGCTTGAAATCAGTTGCCAGTAATGATATCCTTGGAGTTACTTCTGTTGTGAGTCTCATTGCTGTTAGGTGCATTCTTACATCCAGATGCATACTGTGACACAGAGTCTGTAAACCAGCTTGCAAGTTGCGATGTTCTCTTCTACACAATCCTGGCCCGGACTCCGAGCCGCCAAAAACCACGACGTTGAACACCCAGTTGCTTGAACCCCCCCAAAAAAAAGGCCCCCCCAACCATAAGCTGACTCGTAAGTGCTTGCGATGCTTGAGCAGCAGCCATGTCAGGAGGAGCACTGGGTAAGCATTCGGCCCATGGCCTTTGTTCATCAAAGGACCAACGCGGCGGTTGACCAAAATTGGGGTACCAAACCTATAGGATCCATGTATGGTATATTTACCCCACATGAATGCTTAATTTTTATGGTAAATGTAGGTATATATACCATGCATGGAGCCTATGGAAAAAAGATCCCAGGGTTTTTTTGATGGTTTCCTCCTGTCTGTTTAGTAGTCTTCCTCTCGCAATATCTTCCAGTGCCTCAACAAGTTCCAGAGATTCTGTGCCTCATGTGGATTCATTACCACACAGTAGGAATTAATTTGAACAGCTTCTTGGGAATCACCTATATAAATGTTCAAATAGATTTCAGTGGTATATTTCATGATGTCATGGATGGTTCCATGCTTCGTTTGAATCCTAGCATACAAACGGCACTTGGCATGCTAAGACACCCATCAGCCGCCGTCAACGTCTCGGGGTCCAGGATCAATTGTCGCTCATAGGCTTCCCTCATCATCAAACCTCCGCCTGCCTAAGATCGGCAAAACACCAAGCAGAAATGCAGGAGGCTGCAATCCTAACTTACCCCGTTTTGAGTCCAGTGGAATGAATGAGAATTCGATAGACAACTGCCGTTCGAAACATTGCTGCAAATGACCATGAATGATACTATTTACTGCACTTGCCTCCTTGTGAGTGTGCCTTTAGCTGTATGCCCCCCCCCCACTTAGGATGACAATACAAAGAAGTCATGCCTTCCTCGTGGGGAGCTGTGAAGAAATCAACTGATTTGCACTCGGACTGAATTTCATCTCAGATTCTGTTGACGTCGCGAGTTCCCGCATCTGCTCGGTCCACACCACCTTTCCGGCAGTCGCAGCACGGAAGTTTCCTTGGAGTGGGAAGCTGCTGTTCGGAACAGTTCGGAACAGTGCAATGACCAGAACTTACCTACAGCCCTTCAGACATTCAATCATCCTCAAATTTTGATTGGAAATATGTGGGCCTTCACATCAAGATCCCCTTCTACTTTGTTGGTGCTATCAATTCTGTCGCAACTATACTTTGTACACTTACGTTCGTGTCAAAGGAAGCTAGCAATGACCCTCTACCAGTACAAAAGTCTTCTGCTCGAGAAAAACAGGCCCATGTGAACGAACAAAGAGAGAGGCCTTCAATAACTCAAGACTACAATCCGCAACGATCCAAAGCCTGTGAAATATCTTGTGAAGGAAACAAAAACCAATCTGATCACTGGACTAAACACATGCCCACTGAATGGCACATGCCAAATGTAGCTCGCCATGCGTCTCAGTGCTTGTGCTGTGGGTAAATCAGCAGAACCTCGAGGTAGCCTTGGATGGCTGAAAACAGTCTGAACACAAGATTCACTGGCTGTTACTGGGGTGGATTGGGTACGGTGGAAGCAATGATATATAAAAATATATAATATAATATAATCATCATTAATCATCAGTATATCCTGTTGTACAGTGCCTGTACTATCATAATCTATCATATTGCATACTATTTTTGTATAGGTTTGTTCTATATATGATTTATACCACACATCTTGATGTAATTGGTCTTCCAATTCCCATTTAATTATAACGATTATATGTTTATCAGCATTATTCAGAAAATGTCCGAAAATGTCCGAGCAGCGTCTGCAAAAGTTGTTGAAATTCCGTTTGGCCCAAAACCTGCAGAGGTGACGGAAGGAAACTGCTATGCTCGTGCAGGGAAACCAACAAACAGTTTTCACTAAGGAAACATGTCATCGCACGTCCTTGGCAATTTGACACTTATGTCTTTGTCTGTATGGATGAGCATGTTGGAAGGACAAACAGTCACGGCTTCAAGGGTTTTCTTGTGCGAATGCAATCCGAAACGATACTGTGGAAATTCTGAACTCTATGTGTAAGAAACAAAACGCTGACACCTGGAGCATCTTCAACTGACAATCTTTGGTTTACAATACTTGTATATTAGGCTTTAATGAGTTCGATCCTCTGAATTACATCAATTTCATGCTCACTAGATGTACACTAATTCATTTACCATTGCCACTAAAAGAAGCAACATCATCAACTTCCATATTATATTCCATCTAACTTTGCAGCCGGAAAAAAAAAACAACGAGTCATCCGTGATCCTCCAATGTGCACCTCTGGTGGAGCTGATGGATACATCTCCTCCAGCGGTGCTGAAGCTGAGTCTGGTGGTGGGTACTCACCTTGCCTCGGGCTGGAGCTGCTGGGTGCACACCCTCTTGCCACTGCAATTGGCACTTTGTAAATCTACAAAAAGGTTGGATTCTTTCTAAATAGGTTTCGGGGTCGGGGGGGCATGATTGAATGATTGTATATTATCAGGAAATTTACAAGTTCTAATAATTCGAAACCAGGAAATCAGCATTTTTTTCAGGTGGACATGATTGAAAAACAGGTTCTGTGTTGGGCTGAGACCTTGTACTCTCACAGAACGACAAAACATGCCTGAAATTTTGCATGTCTCTTACAGGATGGTAGGTACCATCTTCTGAGAATTGCGGTATAACTCAGAAACAAGAATGGCAACCTCACAACACATCCTCCTTAATACGAAATCCTGATCCTAGGAGAATGTGAGTGCATTGACTTTTATCATTGACGAAAGGACTTGGTGACTTGGTTGAGTCCAAAAAACTCTTCATCGAGCAATGGCGTACCCCCAGCTGGCATGATTTCGTCACCGCCACGGCAAAAAAGCCACGGCCGGGCAAGAATGATCAGGGGATGGATCAGAGATGATTAGGGTGAAAGTAGGTCCGCGTGGATTCAATTTCAATTTTGATTCAAGTCTATCTTTTTTCAGACTCTTGAAATAAATCAATTCAATTCATCTGACGCAATTCTGAAGCTTGGAGATGTCCGATGTTTACACACCACTTGTGGAGGCTTCGCTTGAGAAAATTGCACACCAAATCCATGGGTTGTGCACACTGTTGCTTTGCTGTTGGTGACCATGAACCAAGCACTCTGGAATGGGACAATCCAATAAAATATAATAAAATCTACAAATGCAACTGTTTTGGGAACACCCAACAAACCCATTCTGACCAAATCAGGTGCTACTTACAAGCTATTTGGGTGAAGGCAAAGCTCCCTGCACCATGTTTCACGATACTTGGGCTGCGCCTGTTTTTCGAAGGTTGTGGTCTCATCAACCGTCAAATCCTGCGTATTGCCCTCAAGTCACCACCATGATTTCAGGATGTTTAACTGTTTGTCTCAGCAAACTGTCAACCAGGAACAGCTCCCTTCGAAAGCTTAGAGCTGAGTACCAACCGGCATGCTCCACTAAGTCTACGGCAAGGATTCGGACCACGAAGGGAGGCAAAAACTCTTTGGTTTTGGCGTGTTCCACGGCGTGTGGGTCAAGAATCCTGTCAGAAAAATGCCGGAGTCTTATTGTGAGAGATTCTCATAATTGCTCCACAGCCCCAGGTGCAACAACAACAACAACAACAACAACAACAGCACTGAAAATAAATAAAACAATCTTTGTACCTCGGTGAGGTTGTTTCATGGCACATGTACATCACAAATATGTATATATATATATATATGTTCCAGGTTCCCGGGTNCAAGAGAGGATTGGTTACTTGACCGAATCTGCGAGTCTAAAAAGGACTGCTGGGATAGTATAAGACGTACTAGTTATCCCTACCAATAGGTAGAACGCTAGTGCCACTCTTCAGGGGGGGTGGTAGCGAACCGCGAACCGGGATCATATATATTATCATATATTATCTAAACCTAAACCCTCTAAACTTCATCCAATGGCAGTTTCTCTGGCATCTTTTACCACCGTTCAAAGTGATGTTCAATTCCACATCTGCACTTAGGCAAAGTCAATACAGCTGAATAACTAGTCCATTTCTTGTGTCTCCCTTCAAGAAAAGCATGATTGTACCAGGCCTTTTGTTTTCATCAAGGAAAGCTTGATAAGATGGTCGTTCTTCTTTTGCCTTGCTACAAGCTGCACAAAATACCAAGGCTCATGCATCACACAAGAAACTTTCAAGGTGTGCGGGTCAAACCACTCGTTGGATCAGAGCTAAGCAACAAACCCAAATTCTTTGAGTTTCACCATTTGTTACCAAGGTCCTGAGTGGCCATGTTGTTGCTGCTGCTGTAGTGGTCTTGAGTCATCACTCATGTCTACAGATCCTACCACTTTCAAGCATGAGCAAAGCCAAAGGAATTAGCCAAACCAAAGAGTTGATTAAATAAGATCATTTCAAGATTGGAATGGATTGGAGGTGAAGATCTCTAACTCTTGGTGAGATTCACCTAAGAAACAACACCTCTAAACAGCTGAGCAACTCAACAGGCTGCTTTCGAAGGATTTCTCGAAACCTTGGGCTCCGTCAAAATGAGTGAACAAAAAACTCTTAGAACATTGGGACAAAGATCCAATTCTACCATTATCTGTACGTAGATTAATCAATTTGCCTGATTCGTGTTTTTGAAGTTTGAGTCAACTTTGTAGTATATAATTAATTCTCTTTGAAAAATGCTGTTTGGATCTTCAATGCTGGCACTTTTGTCCGCTTAGATTCAGGCCCACTGCTAAGTCCATCCATTCGCTTCTTTCCTGAATAATTCTAGAGCAAAAGATCATCATGTTCAGCCTTCGATGCGTCCTTTTTTTCTATGCAATCATCGCAAAGAGGTGTTGAGATAACAGGCTTACTATCCAAAGTAGAATCTTTCGAATCAATCCTATCTGACAATGTTGAACTTTGTGTTTCCTCTGGTCCAAGCCCACGACAAAGTTGGAGATCCAAGAGGCGATCTATGTATGGAGATCGTTAAGAATCCAGGTTCAATCTTGCAGCAAAATGATGCTATGATTGATGGTATGTACCTATGTACCTCACTGATATCATCATATCTATACAATTATGCAATAGTATAATGTATCATTTGTATGAATAATCCTTTGACTTTCATGAGATCTGCTTCTACTACAGTATTGTACTTTGAAAACAAATACATGTATATATATATATACAACATAGTCATGCATTATATCCATAGATCATAGCATAGATATGATCTTTTCTGCAAAGCAGATACAAGTTTTTCTCCATCTGACTCCAGGCTTCCAGGCTATTCCCATCCACTTAGGCTGTCAAACGACATCAGGATCCAGTGCAGAGAATCTGAAGAAGTAGGGTTTTTTTCAGCTGAAAAATCACATTGATGTAGTGGAATTCATATGAAGTTACTGAAGTTGCTGAACGATGCAAGGTTGTTGTTAGTTGTTTCATGTGCTGAGTTTGCTTGTTTACATCTGGAGCCAACAAAAATCAGGGAGTTGAGTAGCAGAATGTGGTGAAACAGTGAAAGCAACGAATTCAGCGGAAGTTTCAGAACGTGAGGAGCTGTTCCCCACCACTTTCCGGCCCACGTGTTTTTCTGGACATCTTGGCTGGTATCTTAAACGAAAAAACAAAAAAAACACCAGGGATGCAATTCGCAGATCGAAGATCTGCTGGCAATTATGTTACAATGCTGACAAAGTGACCTTGAGTCACTTGCAGTTTTTTAAAAGATAGATGGCCTTCAGCCAAGTCCACCAACGCAGAGGCAGCAGAGGCAGGTGGAGGATGGTCCAGATCTGGACGTCTCACCATTGTCTACGTTTACTTATCGCTGTTGAACTTTCCAACTAGGCAAGTGACACGATCGCAAAAGGAGCTTCTCAAGTGATTTGGAGGGGAGAGATAGATGATGATAGATGATGATAGATGGATATGGATGCACAGTGGATGCGTATTTATATTGAAAAGACATGAAAAGACCATCCTAAAAATCAAATGCATGGGAAGGTTAGGCCTCGGAAAGGGATGCATTTCTATATCATTTCTAAATTTCATCTTCTTTTTTCTTATGTGAATCAAAAAACTCAACATTTGTTGGCAGAAACAAATTCGCGGAAATATCTATCCAAAATATGTGAAACAGGTCCATCCCTTTGGTGACCTTACCATTTCCCTGCAAGACCCGTCAAGTGCTTCAAAGTGGAACCTCCTCAAGCAAACTCATTTACCTGCAGCCGTCACATTTGAGAGCCTAACGTTGGGATGACTGGCAAGTAATGCAATTGGTACCTGAGATACCCAGAATCCAGGGATGATCTTAGAGCTGGAACATCATGGAGAAAAAAGCATGTTTTGTGAGTTTCTATTGATTTCTCTCCAGCTGCGACCCATCCATTTTACTGTACATAAAATTTTACCCCCGTTTCTTTTCCAAAATGTTCCAAGACACAATCTCTGCAATCTCTTCATCAAGGTCCTCACTCCCATCCTGGGGGCGACTTCAGATGTGTCCAAAAACTCTTTGGCTCTAGCACTGCTCAAACTTTTATTGATCTAAGGTAACAAATCAGAAATAGTAGCATAACCATGACATCAAGATGGCATCACATCAACATGACATAACTTAACATTCAACTATAAACTCTCTCCATGATCTAAGTCACCTTTTTCATCTTACTCATCCAACAAAAATCCTCCAACAACGGCAGTTGCCTGGTTCCCTCGATATGGACTCGCAGGAGGCGAAGTTTGGGACTTGCCTCAAGAGTTTTTTTTGGAGATACGGATATTTGTTGTTCAAAAACCAATAGGGAAAACACATTGGGTTTCAAAAAAAATGAAAAGATATCGAATTGGTCTCAAATATGAAACAGTATGAAACATGAAACAATATGAAGATGATGGAGAAAAAAAAATGTTGAAATTCTCCAGATTTTTGGTGCTAATAATCTGACGACCCTCTTTCACATCTTAGTCGATGTAACAAAAATCAAAATCTCCATGAAAAAACCATCTCTCTTTTCGATGTTTTTTTTCAATCCTACCAGATTTTCAGAAATTTCAAGGCTTACTTCACAACTTACCTACCGTGAAAAAACAAAAACCTGCAGCAAAAATTGTTTCGTCGAGTCTGAGGTAGGCACCCCTCGGACCCCTCGCCACTTTCTTGAAATGATGGTGGCTCAAAGAAGCTCCCTACAGGGAAAGGAGCTCAACAGGTGACTTTTTTCCAACGACTTGGATTCTTGGATTGGGATTTTGTTTTTTGCACAAAAAAAAACATGGATTATACAAAATATGGTCAAAAATGAATGGCAAATGAACCAAGGAAAACAAAAAAAGGTTTTTTTGGGGGGGTTGATGGTTGATGGTTGCATAGAATCAGCTCAGTCATTGAGTAGCTCAAGTCCCCCACAAACTACATGACTGGATGGTGGCAAATCATCGCAAATCCATCAAAAATCATCCAAATCCCAAGCTGCTAGGAGTACTATCCGAATTCTTTCTGAAACAAAGATGCGTACATCCCACCTGTCGAATCCACCGGACCTATCCGACGACTCAAAAAAGTGCCTCTGCAAAGGAATGTGCTCCTGGAAGCATTTCGATCGCCTGCATGGCATAGAAAAGGTCTGATAGCTCAGCATCATCGTCCTGGTGAAAAATGTCAACCGTTGAAACTGCTGGGTGCATTCGTTGGCGCTCTTTGTGAGGAAAAGGAGATGCAATAAACAAAGGAAGACACCGTTGGGCTCCTCATCTTCTGTGAAGTTTCCCGCAAGCTCATTCATAGCATGAACAAAGTCTGCGGCATATGACCTGTGTGAGAATTGGTAAATGCAAGGATGTGCATGTTATAAAATGCACTTCAATAAAACCTTTGAGATTCTAAAACAGCTTATGCAAAGAGGTGTTTTTCTAGGACATAAGGAACCATGTGCTATATATATACTGTATATGAATCATCAAAACGGACACCTTTTAAAAACATCGTCGGACATACATCTGACATCCCAGTTGGTTGCAAAAAATCCTTCCTTCCTTTTTGTCCACCTCAACAAGTCCATGTGAGCACTGAAGGATTCAGCCACCTGATGGAACCTGAATCGGAGGCTCTGGTTGTCTCACCTTTTAAAGGAAAAGAATTCTGATGAATTTCTGGTTGGGGTATTTTGTAGGAAAATATGTTGTTTACTTTTTGTAGGAAACCTTGGATCCAAAATCATTTGTCAAATCAAATGGAGGTTTCATTGAGACTGAAGCTGCTTGCCAAACCTAGTCTACCCAACATCCACTTTTACTTTTTACCCAACCTTGCGGATCATGGATTTCAAATGATTTCAATATACCAAATCTCAAAGATCAGGAAATTGGAATTGGATACGTGTATATATATATATACCAAATCACCCAATCTCAAAGATCAATATATACCATGCAAATCTAAATATACCAAGGTGATGAGGTGATTTAATCGGATTCTGACCTTGCTCTCCAGTAAACAACCTCAGCTTCCAGCTGATTGGCATCCAACGCGATGATGGTTGACTCCGTGCGAGCGTACATCCTCGCATTTCAAGGAGCCAAAAAAAAACTAATGTATGTAGTAAAGAGACATGGTTTCATGATGTTTACAATTTAGACACTACAGTACTTAATGTCATACTTTGTAATAGTACAATAGTTTGTTGACTAAATATCAAATCATATCTTATATACTGATACTCCATTGTTGTTGCAAATCTATCAACCAATGGGTATGCAGCCTTCGGCAATGACTCCTCAGCAACCAGGAGTTTTGAAACTAACTCCTATTATGAGATCTACATTGAACCAACGGAAATCCTGACAGAAGGGCAAAAAAATGCAAAACATGTTTTGGTTTCGAATTGATACAAGTATCATGTAGGTATTCAGAAACAAGAATTGTGTTCTAAAAAAACGAGAGACAGAACAATGTAATTATCTAAGAATTTTCCAACATACCCCTGGAACATTCCCCAGACCCCCTGGCCCAACAGTTTATGTTTCGCACTTCCCCAATCATTTTGGGGCTTTGGGGATCGGTATAGGGGTATGTTGGGATTCCCTTAGAATCCTTGAATTCCAGTTGTTCATAGTTCATACCATGAAATTCTCACCTCCATCTTCCATCCTAAAACCGCCGTCAAGAAAGTCAAGGAGTCAGGTTTTTGTTGTACCCCCAACCAGGAGCCGCCGAGGCTGTCCTTCCCTGGTGAATCCAAGGTGTCCAAAGCACCGCCTCGCAGATGAGGATTCGAACCCAATGGGAATGATGGGTTGATGGGTCAGCTACGGCGTTATGGCGATGCTCACAAAAAAATTGCCCCTAGCTAAATAACGAAATCCAACGAAAATCCCATGTAAATAAGATTAGGCTGATGGGAGTCCTATGACCCGTTTGAAATGGGAATGCAATGTGAAACCTGATACTCCGTAATGTTTCAAAATCATGTTGGAATCGATGACGTTAGCTCAGCCCCATACCTCACAAAAGAAGGTCTTGCGTTCGAGTTTCTCTGGGCGCGACTCCTACCCGCAGCACAAGGTGAGGCGAAAAACACTGCGATGACAACGTCAAACATTGTCCAAGAATTGCAGGAAAGCAATCATGGTTTTTCCTTTTTTGTCATTATTTGCCATATCATAGACTCACATCCATGAACAATCAACCCATGCCCTCTCCTGCCACATCCAATAATCCAGAATGCCTTGACACACAAAGGACCTGTGCACCAGGGATTTTGAGGCGAGTCATGAAGTCTACACTCAGGAAAGACCTCTGGGCATCCTTACATGCTATTGCACACTTGACCCGGACTGAACATCATCTCACCCTTCTCCAACACCGCATCCTGCACGCAGGAGAGTATTTGATAGTGCTTGCACAAACGTCAGAGCAGTGTTGAGGATCGGTTTGCATGCAAATCAGCCAACCATATTAGTAACGCTCCCCAAAACCAAACGCACTGGGAGGATCAGAAATTCAGTGTTGGGCCGTCCTGAAGCATGAATTTGCCGTTAAGCAAACAACTTAAGTAGCTATTTTCTGCCGCACATTAATATGTGTGAAGACGTAGTCATTCTCTTACTCAATTCGCTCAATCTCTCAATTCTCCAAATACATTTCCTCATTCCCATGGTGATTGCCCCCGAACTTTGAGATGCAACAAACCAGGAACCAAACTGAGAAGAAACCCACCTTCAGTGCACAGGAGCAGAGCTTCTGCATGAGGGTAATATTGATGTCGCCTCAACTTAGGTTTTTGAGAAACATTCCCACAGATTGTCACGATGGAAATCCAACTACCCATCAGACCCTTACATTCTGGCAATATCCCCCAACTTTCCCAGTATATTGCATCACTGGATGAATCATTCGGTGTTACGAGCTGTTGTCAAGCTCGCGTCGTCTGAGAGTAGCGCTCAACGCTTCAAACAAGGGGTGTACCTCAGCATAGAAACAGCAAAAGTCATCCGTGATTGGGTGGTTTCCCTACCTCACAATAGCTGAATCCTCCTGAATCGAACACAGATTCTTCAGATGTTGAAAACTGTTCGCCTTTTCGATATGTGTGTTTCCGACTCCCTCGACTCGCATCGGTCAGTCCCACATCTTTTTTGAAAAGCTGAGGATGGGAACAACCAAGTGCTTCTGGTAGATTTCGAGATTGACCTCCTGGTCCCCAAGGCGAGCCCCCAACATCACGTTTATGATCAAAGCTCTACCACTCTGAACTCCACCCATTGATTGAATGGGGGTCCACTCACCATGAGCTTCCCATCCTTCGTCAACATCTGTGGCAGCAAAGCTAGGATCTTCACCTGAACCAAGTGAAATCATTGACTTAGCCGTGTGGAAAGATGTTCGAAGTACCTATACGTATATGTGCATGTATATATATCATATGTAATGTAGACTATATAGTATTGCTATACACATTATATATAGTGTATATGTATATAATATTATCATTATTATAGATCTGCTTTCTACTGTAGATACGAAAACATCCAACATTTATCTAATCCTCATCAATTGCCTGTCCATCAACGTACAGTACACAATATCAACATCAATATCAAAAACAATGTCGCTGCATGGTCATCATGAGTTCTTTTCTCCCAGCCTCCACTTGCCCAAAATAGATATTATCGGTAGGTTAAATGATATAAAAAGACAAGCCATTCCGCAAAGGTCCATGGCAGACCTGTACAAAAAAATCCACGGCGCATCGCCTGATCCACATCGACTTTCTGGTACTTTGGCTTGATCATCGTTTCAGTGTATCTCAAGACCCTGGCAAGACAAGTGTTGACAATCCGAGTGTTTGTAAGTCAAAGATTGAAGATTCTTGGAGATTTAGGATTGCTTTTTTAGACTGACTTTTTGGTGAATGTCTCGTTTTGCTGTTGAGGTCAGCAATCTTACTGAACTCCAAACATCTCCAAAACTGCTTGCAAGAATCGACCAGCACTCGGTGTTCAACATCAAGCAAACATGATTGCGAGAATCACTAGTTGGTGGTTGAACCACCCCTTTGAAAAATATGCTCGTCAAAATGGGTTCATCTTCCCCAATTTTCGGGGTGAAAATAAAAATATTTGAGTTGCCACCACCCAAATGATCTCCAATTTGATCCTTCCCTCCAACGGCTTGGAAGGGCTGCCTGTGGGTCAACTGCGCCGAGATCTTTTGCTCACGGAAGTATCGCCGGAGTGTCCAGATCTGATGCTTGTAGACCCTGCAGGAATGTCAGGCTAGCGCCAAGTAGATCGAGGGGAAGAGTCTGTTTGCATCAAGGATGCAATACTGAAAACACTCTCCAACACAAGTTCCAAGCGCATAAAATTCTCATCTCTGAGTTCAGGACGCATTGATATCCTTTAGGTTGTTGGTGGCCGCTGTAATAGAACTCACTGTCGACGAGAAAACCACCATTCCAACTACCAACACCTTGGCATCACCAGTGTTTGTGGTGGCCACCAGCCAATCCCACACCGTTTAAATCGCTGGGTTTTTCGGACCACCACGCTATAAAGTCGTTCCACGCTGTTCACCGGCTGAACGTTCATAGATCCAGGGGTGAACCTGGGCGGTTGCAAAAAGATGCGATTTGAAGATGGGATTCCCATAAAATTGAGTAAAAAAACAACCCGGAAATTTACTGGTTGGTGGTTTTTCTCCACCCCTTTGAAAAATATGCGACCGTCAAAATGGGTTCATCAACCTTACAAGGTTCTGGGTGATAAGTAAAAAAATATTTGAGTTGCCACCACCCAGTTTAGCATGGGATACCAGAAATGATTTTTTGTTGGATAATTTTCATTTCCCTTTCAAGTTTCAAGGTTCATGGCTATTTTGATGGGGGGGGGGTGCCATTTGTTCCAAGATTTTGTCTCACGAGATGAATTCTTGATCAAGAGACCAGGTGCCGTTTGGAGTTGATGGAACAGCGTCCAAATAGAAAAGACAAAGTCACGAAACTGGTAATCATAGTGACATGTTGATCTTGGTTGTGTAAGTGGCATTCAACAGAGCATGGTCAGAAAACACCGAAATAGTGTGAAAAAAAAAACGATCACTGCTAGTTTCCCTACCGCACCGAAATGCCACTAGGCAAAACACCAGAATACCAGAGGTTTTTGTTCCAACAAAGACCAAAGCGAAATGGTCCTGCTTTTCCCGACTGCAAGACTTTTTTTGTTGCATCACCACATAGCAGCACTCATGGCGAGTTAAGCAGTGGCCAATTCATCCCAGCTTGTGGAAAACAATAAGTGGAGGTGCAAACCCACTTTTAACTACGAATGAACATCTGCAATTCTGAAGTACCACATCAGGCCAACGGCTCCTGTCTTAAAGCTGCATGGTTCTCCACTGAGTGCAAGACTGGGTGATGGACCAATGTAGTGATGTCAGGTACCTGCCACGTTGATGATGCTGCTGGTGGACTCAAAATGCTGAAATAAACAATCAGAACTTCTACCCCAATGTCCACAACTACCACTAAACCAACCATCCCTTGCAATATGTCTTCTCCTACAATTCATCAGAATCTACAGCCACATTCCTTCCAAGCTCGGGCTCCCATTTAGCAAAGAACCAGAGAATACTTGGTGAAGATTCGGTGAATCTTTTTGCCACTTTGCATTGCAAAGGATGCTTGAACAAAAAAGGATGCCACAAGAGCCATGTCATTGCACATTGCATCCGATATGATCAGAGTGCCAACAGTGTCCCAATGCGATCCTCCCATAGCTAGAGGAATTTTTGAAAGCATTTCTGGGGAAGTCTCTCTGTATCTTCGTCGTTTTACCCTACCGAGGAGTCAGCAGTGTTCCCTCCAGGGTCACCTATATTCAAGGCTGCGATCCATGAAATTGTCCGCTGAAAGCCAGGTCTCCTGGACGGCCACTTGGAGGGTACCGTGTATCCCATGACACCGTGCCATACAAGCGCTAGATCCCCATGGGTTGGAGATGGTGAAAAACTTCCGGTCCTCAGGAGAAAAATCTTCCATTCCAATCGCATACCAACCACATCCTATGAAGTGTGACCTCGGCGCGTCTGGACGTCTCTGAGCGGTCCTAAGATTTATTTTAAAGGTGACCTGGGCCAACATTCACCACAAGGAAACCCAACATCTTTATCATTGCCAGATTCAGGAGCCCAGACTCCGTGATGTTTCTACAGTATCTTATCATATCTTATCATATCTGATGTTTCATTCATTTATATTAATATGCATCTATCCCTCTAGATTCACAAGTTTTAGAAACAACTCTCAAATTGACTCACAAAAACTGCAGCACTGGGATGGTAAGTGTATCACAAAAAATAGATACATATGGTACTTTTATATATAGATTCATGTGTTTCCTGTTCCAACGAAAACGTGTCTGAATTCTGATATATCTACAAGTCGTGGAGATTCCCAAAACGCCGACAAGGCGCAGCAGCAGGATCCACACCATATTCCTGTGATCATCCAACAGCGGAAAGTCATGTTAAACGGGTCAAGAGTTGGAAAACAGAAACAAAGGGAGTAAGGAAAACTAACATGATAACATGTCTCCAACAAAGACCTACAGCTATTGCAATGGCGCAAACGAATAGTTCAAATGTGTACTCTCATGTTCATTGTGTAGGGAGTAAGTCTCTTCAAATCATGTTCTTAAACTGCCAAACTTCTCTGAGTTCTGCGCAAAAGTAGTTTTTGAATGATGCTGAAGTACTGCATATTGACAAACCTAAGATTCATCAGGCTTTTTTAACGCGCAAAAAAGGGTGCCACAAGAAACTTTTCACTGAGGTTTTCCACAAGGTGATGAGGTTTCACTTGATCAAGCTTACAAAACAAAACGGCCACATACGCCAACATCAAACATCTGAATCATCTCAGACATCCTCATTGTTGGCATCTCTTTCATGGTCCCTTGGGTCATCCCCAACTCATCTGCTTGGTGCATTGCCTCCAAGAGTTCACAATGGAGCAATGGATTGGATGAAATGGGCAATCAAAAAAACGGTTGCCCACTGGATCTTGTCGAACAGAAAAGAAGACGATGGGACACATGAATCCGAAACTTTTTTCTTCAGCCTAGCCATTAAGCCGTAGTGCCATAGTGCTTTAAAACCTACCAACCACCCAAAAAACGGCCCGAAACGATAGCCTCTTGAATCTTGCGCAGCCGTAGGAGTCGCATGACACGCATGATCCTTCGTGCTTGGAACACATCTCTTAGATTCTCTTAGAACATCAAAGATGGAATCATCAAGGCCACTTTCCTGGAAACTTTCATGTCGAATCAAATGCAAGTTGTCAATATGGTTATATAATGATAAACGCAAACTAATTATACGTATAAATAAATATGTCCATGACCATGTGGCTTTTTGTAGTTTAATGACTTTCACAATAAGAAAAGGAATATTAAACAATATAGACATCATAGCGAGCAATATTCAGTAATTAATGATACTCATATCATGTACATACTGTATGATGGGCGTACAGTATCAAGAGTGATGGCTAGCTTATACTGGTCCTCTATTCAAATGCATAAAGAACATGGTCGTCGTGGAGGGACAAGCGGCTCGACAAATGAATGTTGATAATTCTTAAAACCAAATATAACAACACCATAACAGCACCATTACAGTAAAACAAACACTTCCAAGAACACCGCACCCTGAACAACATCTTGCTCCTCATGTAGCGTACAGACTTCCCGATGCGTGCAAAGCCTGTGTGGGCAACCAAGCTAAAATGGTGGGCATGAAGGATGAAGGATACTGAAGGATACTATGCTAAAGGATGTATATGCTATGTATGACTCAACATGACTCAACACCACCTTTTAGCTGATGAAACAGCGAATCCTGTTTTCGTCGACCTGCAGGATTGGAACTACTATCATTCTCTGCCAGGGCCAAGTAGAGCCTCAGGTTGCACTGTTCAGGTGAAGGCAGAAAGTTGCATCCCCTTGCAGTTGAAACGTCTATCGATCCACATGTTTGGCCCCTCACATGACCCAATCCACCACGATGACAATCAAGTCAGGAAGCATCCAAGTCCTAACAAGCGAAGCCATTTCGACGGAGAATTTTATTCGCATCTTAGATGATGGAAAGTGAGCAAACCTCAGGGCCCTGTGCAAGGCTGCAGTTGATTGACATGGCATCATATGGAACAGTCACTAAGGCACCAGGCCGACCATAGCGAGCTGCAGTCTGACGTGGTAGCGAAAAACCATGTTACCAACTCTACGTGGAAACCCACCATGGACATCCATGCACCATGTCGTTATCTCATCATTGCGCCTTTGACAGCCGGGATTCAACCACTCCGTCGGCAGTATCATACCTGGTATGCAGTGCCAGTCATGGCGCAACGACGAATGCTCCGACTTCCAGTCATGGATGCGTCCCCACGGCACCCCACAAAAAACGAGAGGATGAAGTCCATTGTCCAAAAGCTGGCCTTGGACAGTCTGCATGTTGAAGCAAGAAATGTGCCAATGGGAAACCGGTAAACTGACAAATTGAGTGACAAATTGAGTATAGATCATGCTCATCATGTTCATTCAATTGATTCTTGCCAAATAAATGTAGATAAATGTAGAATTGATGCCTGACAGCGATTGCATCAACTGCTGCCCAGCTGCTGCAACCAAATTCGGTGTGAGGAACATGTGCCTTGGGATTCCGGTGCCATGGAGGTTTCTGTGTTTCTAATTTGATCCACTTCAGTCGGATATCTGATCACCTTTCCAGATTTACAGCATATGGATGTTTCCAAAAACAGGGGTACCCCCAAATCATCCACTAAAAAATAGGGGTTTTCCATTATTTTCACCATCCATTTTAGGGTACCCCTATGTTGGGAAACACCTATATCAATGCATATCCTTTCTCAATGACTTTGAAACATGAAGGCCCATGGCACGACAAAAATATCGAACCCGTTTTTTCGATCTCCAGAAATCTCACGGAAGCAACCTCACGGAGCGACCCATACGGTGAGAGGATGTAAGTTTTGGTACTTACTAAGTATATACTCACCAACCATAGCCATATCTATACCTGCTTTTCTACAAAACAGCTGCTATCTGTCTGTTGTAAATTATATAGGATACCTTTGGCTACCAGGCTATGCACCCTTTCCAAACTGAAATTTTGGTGCATTGTAAATTCCGTGGATTCCCAGATATTACCCGGGCATACGCAGCCCTGGTGCTTCATTTTGCACCATCTGTTAAGCTCTCTTAAGAATCTTATGGTTATAAACTTTCGTATCTTTACTTTATAAACAGCTTTGCCCCCACAGGTCATGAAAAGGTGCTCTATTCGAAAGGCCGACAATGGGAAGCTCACCTCAAGTAGCCAAACAAAAGAGATGTGTTTCAATCACTTTAGAATCCAATGCAATCATCAAGAATCATCAAAGTCTTGAGTTCTGTTATGATACATTCAATCGAATACAAGTATATAGTAGAGTGCATGAATGATATGAATCATATATTATATATTATTGAATGGTATTGAATGCTTGCTTATAAAATGACATCAGGTTCGTTAGGATTCTGGTATGCATCTCAAATTTTGTGACTCATGGCTTCAGCCATTCAATTGAGGTTGCCACGCAATCGTAAAAGAGGACGATCAGAAAGATCAGATTCCAAAACAAGAAAATATAACTCGAGGGCCTCTCAGCACCATTGGAACTGCAAGGTCACACTATGCTTTGAGCACGAAACATGGTGTGAATCATCCAATGAATCCATCCATGATCTCGAAGTCAACAAAAAATATTCATGGAAAAAAAACTTCACACTCCAAACCTCCAAATGGGAGGGTTTCCTAAAATGGTAGGTCTTACCCCAAAATGGATGGTTATTTATAATGGAAACAAAAACCTCATTTTTAAAATGGATGCTTTGGGGAGAATACCACGAACCACCATTTAAGGAAGCACCCCAAACAACCCAATCCAACCCAATCCTGATAGTACATGAAGCTGGAAGTGGTGCAGTCGAAAAGACAGCAGAATTGGTTTGATGGAACGAAACGCCACCAGAATCCATCGAGGCAGCCTTGTGAACGAGGAAGCAACCAATAAAAACTGCAAAATTGAGGTGTGTTGAATCTGACTTTCAGGGAATTAACATATCCTACCTGGGGAAAAGGAAAATCATCTTCAAAAGTGCCTTTCTATGATTCTATGGGATATGTTAGTTCCCACGAGGGTACCGCATCCAGTCGTAAAAGAATCCCCAACTACTTGAACCTTCAAAAATACCACTGGAATCCTGGGTGGAAGTAGATTCTTGGATCCAATGAATATGATCATATGCCTGTCGACGCCCAGATCCCTTCTTTGGGATCACTAAGCGAAGAGTATCTGAGCCATGGACATGTTCAACCAGAATGGAAATCGACAGTTGGATACAGTATATATATAATTATATAATATTATGTATATCTATAATGGTCTATAATCATAAGTATCATAAGTATATGTTAAAAATATGTGCGTCGTTTTAATTAACAATCAGTTTTTGTTGAAAGTTCTATGGATTTGACAGCAACTTGGGTTCATGTTTCATGACCATCGATTCCATATCGATGGTCGATCCTTTGGAACTTTCTCTACAACTCTAGTTGCAATGTAGCTGGACCATTATCATAAATAGATCTGTTTCAACATATTCAATCTCAAGTAGTCAAGCCATCACAAGCCAACCTGTTTAGATCACCATGATCATAGTTTGGGGGTATCCCCCGGTTCACTAACAGTGGAAAGTGACGGTTTATAGGGGGCCCTTCATAAAAATGAACAGATTATTATTTCACTGTTAGATACTGTTAGTGGGTGGGGGATACCCCCAAATCATAGTCATCAGGCGCATTGATTAAGTGTCCAACCTTTGACTTCTCGTGTGCCATGTGACGCACCACATCTGTACTATTGGCCCTTGATTCCTGCTATTGGCGTCACTGCAGTGAGTTGGAAATGTGGGATCCATGTCGGAAGCTGCTTACTGAAAAAATCGCTACAATGCTAGAATTTGATGTGTAACATAAATATCTTGAGAGGTCAAAAATGATCAAAAGGTTCAATTTTGACCATTTCACTGTGAAGAATATGTTGAAGTGTTTCATGGCATGTTGACCCATTTGAAATAATGTTTTGGATCATCACCAGCGTTTTCAAGCACCTTCCACAGTGGCCAAGGTTGAATCAGGTTCTGTCCAATCTGGCATGGGGATTTCGATTTCGGGGCCGTGAAGTGCCGATAAAAAGATCTGGAAATGACATGATTTCGTAATATGCTTCCAATGATACAAATCAATATATGTGTAAAAGTTTTGTGACTCTTAATCTCTTCAAATGACACGGCTTTTTTGAAAAAAGATACAAACATCAAACAAATTGACATATCTGACTACAAGACCCATCGTTTTGTCACTTCAAATTCTGTCTTTCCCCTGCCTTTTGGAAGCTGTGTCCAATACTCACAGCTCGATCCACACCAGACTCGTCCTGCCGGCGCGAAAAAAAAACGACCCCGGCGCCAAGTTGGCGTTGGCGCATTTACGTCCCAAGGCATCTGGCAGTCCTGATAGAGGCTCTCCTTAAGAAAGTTGGATAGCCAAAGATGGCGTTTGGGTGTTTAAAAAACTCTGTTAACAAAAAAAGTACTATTCAAGATATATATATATAACTATATATATATATCATATATTATATATCTGTTTAAAGTATTGGGAATGATGTATGTAAATGCGACAACCATCTGTGTGGATGAGGATGATTATTATATATTATTATATTTACATGCGAATTATATGGTATCACATTAATGAATGACAAGCTTTCTGCGTCATGAGCATCGTTGGCACTATCATCACTACAGGAATCGTTTCAAACCGTCATACATTCCTCTTGGCAAAAACTCCACATCCCGATTTTGCAAATCAGCGGCATTGCTTTGTCCAGTATTCCACAGCGAATGACCTCAAAATCGACCCGGACGTAAATCAGAAAAGTATGGGTCCACCTCCCTGAAACAACCAAAATCCTCAAAGTTGAAGATCCTCAAAGTACTATTATGCCAGGTGATTCTTTGTGACCTTTTTGGGATTGGGAAACTTCAAGTGACCTTTTGGAAAGGTTAAGTGACTTCCAACTAAGGGATCAAAAGATCACGGCTTGAATCACCTGGCGTATGCTACTAAAATATGGATGTTTCCAAAAATAGTGGGTTTCCCCCCAAATCATCCATTAAAAAATAGTGGTGTTCCATTATTTTCACCATCCATTTTGGGGTGTTTCCCCCTATTTTTGGTTCAACACCCATATAATACTGTAGTCATAGTCTACAACCACCGGGGTTGTCCCCACTGAGGTTCTCGCCACTGCGAAGCCTCGGAGTTTGATGGGTTTTCTGTGTGATTGTTTGTTGGGGGAAATTAAGAAACATCAAGAAATCCTCCAATTTCCATCAAAAAAAAAACAAAACGCAATTCTCAGAGTTCTTTCAATGAATTCTAAGCAAGTGAAATCCAGTTGAAATAATGTGAACCTGATTTTTTTTTTCCACTGATCCCAGCCTCTTGAGTTGCGCTTTAGTGGAAACACCTCCACCTCAGCGGCCCGAGATGGCGACCATCAGTCATCATCAACCAAAAGGCAACTCCAAGGCAACCCTCTGAGGTTCAAAACCTTCGGAACCGTCCGTTTTGATGGGAGCCTGGCGACCAGTGATGTATAGGAGTGGAAATGATTCAATGAGTATTGAATGGTATATTGTATATATTTATTTGATGATGCCCTATCTTTTCGAAAATGTTTTTTTCCATATGAATGTCATCTTTCGGGGGGGGATTAGTGCTTTCTGGTATCGAAAAATTAGATGAATTGAACGGAATTCAATAAAAAAACACCCCACAACTCTTTAAGAGGTTTTGATAGGTTAAACAGGTTGAAATGGGCAGGTCGAAATCACCATCCACCAGGACCCTCTCTAAACTTGGCTGTTTCCCAAACGAAATCGCTCCTTGTGAAGGGATTGTACTGCCAAGCGATGATCTGCACAAAGCTGCCTTGAACGGTTGAAACAAACTGCAAGGACCAACTTCTCAAACTGAAAAAGAAAAAAGTTTTAAACAAAAAACTGAAAACTAACGGCTGGAACACAAAAATTTGGTGGTTTGGGTCGATGTTTCTCCTTTTCCTTTCCGGGGTATTTTCAGGTT
The DNA here is from genome assembly GCA_000507305.1 of Breviolum minutum Mf 1.05b.01. Lineage (NCBI taxonomy): Eukaryota > Dinophyceae > Suessiales > Symbiodiniaceae > Breviolum > Breviolum minutum. Next base: position 30,704 of record DF242614.1, read on the forward strand.
CCAGCCGTTAGTTTTAGGACTTGCTCTTTAGATTAAATCCTAACAAAAAGTTCTCCATTGATAACTGATTTTTGCTGAAAATATCGCAACCGTGAAAATTCAAGGGCCACTCACTCATTTCACTCAATTGCTACCATATGTACTATTTAGTACCAATGAGACTCAGTATTTTTCAAGCTTCAGGGGTAAGAAAATGCACAAAATGTTCTGGTTTCGGCCAGCTGCCTATGCAAATCGGTCAGGATTTCCTGTAATTGCTGATGGACCGTGGTCAATCGCTCCCCCCAAAGAACTTCCAAAGAGACTTCGCCTGACGTTGGAAAAAACACGCAATGAGCGTAGAAAGAACGCCACCAAGGTTGTTAATGAATGATGGCATCCTGTAAGAATCTGGAAATTGGTTGAGGATCTCAAAATGTGTTTGATACAACTACGGTCTTCTACTCATTATGATGTGAATTCAATACGGCAGTGCGAATCTGACTGCCCAATCATCAAGAACCAGTTTCTTTTTTTGGAACCTTGCAAACTCTAGTGAGTGAAAAAAGTCTGAGAGAAATGTAAGAATCAAATCTTTCAGGCCATTTTTTGCTTTGGTCCTACTTAAGACTCTTTAGAAATTTTGGAAAAAACCAGCAGGGAGAGTCGCCTCGCCTATGGAACCTTCGGCATCATGCCGGCCTGGAAGCAGACTGCCAGTTGGCAAGCGAATAAGCACCGAAAATCTCAAGTCCATCTGAATCTCAAAACCCAACAGCTTTTCATCTGACATCATGATCCATCATGTTGGATTCATGTTGGATTCATGATTCATGATATGTATGGATTGTTTTTTTTCACTAATTGACACTGGAAACAGTAATTTCCATGTCGTGCTTCAGCTGTGCTAATTAGTGCCACCCCATCCTTGCCTGGCTCTTGCATGGCAGCTTCGCTGTAATGCCGAGGTAACCCAAAAAGCCAGGGAATGAATGGTTTGCTTGGAGCTTTCAATGATTCAAATGATGTCTCATGTGCATATGGAAACAAATGTAACTGCAATGACTTCAATGAGTTTCAAATGTAATCAAATGTAAAATGATGATTTGTCCGTATGACATAGTATTCACAGTATATGCGATGTTTCTTCATTGGACACATCTGACACAGCTTTGGCATAGAAACAACGGCTCTAAAACTTCAGTTTGATCTGCGTCGTCTGCGGTTTTATGTTCCTGGGACTTGATGGGTTTTGGTTTTTGAGTCAAAAGTTCCAAACAGCAAATAAGAGGAGGGCCTACTTATAAGCCAAAATCCTGCAGTCAAAGCCCTTTTGCACTTCAACAATGAATCGAGGTGCCTTGTTTCTTAATATCCTCCCTAAAACTAACAGCTCGCCCCTGAAGATTTATGGTTGCAATATCAGATTTCCTTTTGGGGCCAGGTCTATTTTCAGGGGCCCTTAATGCCTGTTTTCTTTTACAGTTCGTGTATAGACTGTATAGGCTGAACAAAATGGGACAAACATGGCTTGATTGCGGCTTGATGATTGTTTTCTGGCTGTTGGATTGATACACGCCGGACACCTCCGTCTCAGTATGGCATGCCTCACGCGAAAATGAGGAGCATCCCCAGTCTACAATTCCAAGAACAAATCTGGAAATCAACTGAAAACTATAGATATATATATATAGTATATGTAATTGTATGTAAATATACGTACATTTAAATTTAAGTGCGGGCTTTTTTTTGAACATTTAAAAAAAACATAATCTAATTAAAGTATATGAAGTAAAAGTACTACCACCATTTTCAATTTCATCAACGATGACCCTCTCATGTCACCAACGCTTGGGTTCGGTCGTCGCCTTCCCAGCCATCTGACCAGCCTTTCTTCCCCATGCCACCTGCGTGGATGTCTGGATCTGTCTGGATCTGTTGGGATTCTCAATGATTTTTTCGTTGCCGCCAAATTTGTTGGTAAAACATGTCTGGAAGACCTTTACCTTTGCCCCCTCAGTTTTTGGCAGGACTTCCCCAAGATTTACATCTGTCGGTTTCAAGGCAATTTTGCATCCAAAAAAAAGCTTTTGAACGTTGAAACTCTCAGGCGCAAACATCCTCCTCCCTTCATGCCCTCAGCTTTGATAAACGTGCCATCCAAAAAAAATCCATGGAAAATCCATGGAAAATCTCCCGCAAAGCTACAGCAAACCAAGGCTCCGGCCCATCCTCCATCCCAGCCCCAGTTGTTCCAGCCGCCACCCATACCCATTCCATAGCCATCCATGCCCATGTTCATCTCGGTGTAACAATGGAAATGGCTGGCTGTCTTCAATGTCTTGTACATCCGGCGATTTCTAACAAACCAAGCATGATTTTTGCACGAATGCTCACAGTTCAAAAATGATGCAGTTTGTAATCTCCCTCAGGCCGTTGCCATCCCTTTGCCACCTTTTCCAAATGGCGTTTTGCCCCTCAGCAAAGTGGAAACGACTCTTGATCAGCATTGCCATAGTGAAGAATCAAATCCCACGAAAAAACGATGTGAAGGTCGTAAAACAAACAACCAAACCAAACGCACAATTCAACCCACCTCGCCACATGTCACCACACCCAATTGCCCTTTTGTTGCCCACTTTCTATTCCGGTGTCTTAGGTTCCAGCTTTGATGGTGGTGGATCTGGTCGAAACTTGGTCAGAACTGCACGCTGCTGCTCCAAGACCTGCGGTGCCACAAGCTGCTGAGCAACCAGTAGGAAGTTGATGACATCCTATGACTAGTTGGTGGTTGAACCAACCCCTTTGACTCGTCAAAATGGGAATCTTCCCCAAAATTTTGGGGTGAAAATAAGAAATATTTGAAACCACCACCCAGATGATCATCTTTATACTCGTCCAGCTTCTTCAAGCCGTGACCTTTTGATCCCCCCAAATGGAGGTCACAAAAATAACTTCGCCCTGAAAAGGTCACAACAATTTCGTCCGAAACGAGGTCGCTTCGAAGATCCTGGTTGATAAAATTCAAGCCATTTCAACAAACAAAAAAGGCAAAGTATATAAAGAATGAAGATATTAAACGTGTACCAGTCTGGCTTAGGATGCCGTTTAGCAACTTCCGGCAACTTCAACCCAACTATCAGCTGCCCCAAAAAGCTCACCAGGAAATGCCAACTTTCGGGAACATTATCCTACGGACAAAAATATCTGACCATGTCTGAACCCCCTGTCGATAATCAGTCAAAACTATACTCTTCCTGTTATACTCTATAATATATATATACGCCCAAACGCCCGTATATATATAATATATTTAATTACATACAATATATATAATCATATATAATATATAATATATAATCATATAATTTAATTATATGTTATGGAAAAAAAACCTGAGGGTTTAGGGGACACTTTGATTGTTAGGGAAGTGTTTGTTGATGCCACGTGCCTGCCGTGGGAATTTGCCCTCCGGCATTGGCCTGCGCGAAGCTCACAGGTGATCTGTGTCTATATATGTATTCTGTATTCTTGCTGTAAGATCATGTAAATACAATCTGTGCTTGGCTGTAGTTCTAACACATTCATGTGTATGAAGATAGTATAAAGATTGAATATTTACAATTACTATGCTCATATCAATCAATTGTTCATCTCATAACATATCAAATGAATCATATCATTGTCGACCATATCGTATTGACATAGAGTATCAAAATGTGGCGTAGCATATCACAGCTCAACATTGAATATAATACAATATCCTTTTTTCATTCCCGTCATATCACTTCATATCCTTTCCATATCATGTCAATGATCATGATTCACATATCATGTCAAACCATGATCGTCCCATTATCACGTCGTTCATAAGATGATACTATCATCATGTCATGTCAATCAAGATCATTGGCATATTGCTATGCCAGAGGGTACCGGGAACAAAGTTTCGCATATATATCCTATATACAGGAACCCCTAATCTCAATCCCCTGGAAGAGGTTCAGACCAACATCCCAGGAGCATACCCACTTGGTCCGCAGTCCGCATATCATGTAACACCAATTGCACTTTGTCTCGTGTAATGTATCATATCACATCATATCATTTCATTGCATTTTGTCATCGAATCCGATTTCCACATTTATCATATCATGACATAACAGCTAGTAACATCAGGGTAAATCCTTGATTAATCAACATAAACAAGACAAGTCTCTAAATAATAATTTAATATGAAATGGAAATTTTACTGTGGTTTTACCATGGCTTTCCCAACTTACCCCCCCAACCATCAAAGAGCACACGGATACTTCTGATTGCTGCCCAAAGGACCCAGGTGGTGCTGCAAAGAGCATCACCCGAGGAAAAGGAGGCGGCTGCTTGTACTCGTTTTCCTACCAAGGATGTTTCAAACTCTGAACTTTTTCCCTTCAAAAAACTAATACACCAAGGTAAAAATAGATGGCACAGTTACCTTGTATTGGTTTGTAGAAGCCATGTATTTACCTACCTTTTGGGGACTGTGCCATATATTTTGACCATGGGGTATATCCCACCCTTGGGAAAAGGAAAATCATCTTCAAAAGTGCCTTGTAGTGGGATATGTAAGTTTCCAGGGAGGGTAATCAATCCATATCCTTGCCATTCAAGAAATGTTACAACCTTCTAACAAGAGATTGGAGAATTGTCCAACTTTCCATGGTGATTTTCACACTTTTCTTGGACTTTTTGAAGCTGCTCCGTAGAAAGGTTGGAACTTTTTCTTTGGAAGTTGCGTGCCTCTCTCAGCTGCCTATAGTAGCCTTGCAAGGCTGCCGGTCAGTTGCAATGTTGCGTCGACTGGGTGAAAACGTCACGTTAGCAGGATTCGAAATTGAATATTCCGTCCTGAATAGTACCGAGTCATGCAATTTCACACTTTCCATACGAAAAAACCCATGTTTTTCTGCCAACAAAAACTCAGGCTCCCAAACCATCTCTCAAGAGTTCCAACCAGCTTTCTCCATCATCCTCCTTCGGCAGAGCCGTCTCATCCGAGGTGGGCACCTCGATAAGGGAAGTTTAACGACTGGAAGGCTGGGGTTTCCCCCAAAATGAAGGTGTGGTTTTTTCCAAGAAATCTCCAACAGGACCCACTGAACGGACCCCTAAACCTGGGTATTTAATAGCTCGATCGCAACCTGCTTCTTAGGGGTCCGTTGGTTTTTTGTCCCATTCAATGTTTGATGGATTTTTGGAAGATGATTTTTCCGGATTTCATTCACGGGGGGGGTGAAAATCTCAGGTTCTTTTTTGTTAGTTTTTGGGGGGAGTTGTCGATCTTTTACATTTTGTGAGCCATCCATTTGTTGAAGAAAATACCCATAATATGTACTGTATATTGTTATGTTTATTATTAGTAGTAGTATTATTATTGCATATGTTATATACATTGAATATTAAGTTCATTGAAGATACTCTTAGCTTTTCACGTCAATTTTCGGATGTCCAAACGAAACAACCATGCTGAAAAATATTTTATGATATATATATATATATATATATAATTCAGCAACGCTATGCTTTGAGAATTGTACCAGACCCAAGTTTCGAGAAAAAATTGGCCTGTTGTCTCCATATTCGATCTGCGTCACCCTTTAACACTCACACAACTGAAAAAGTGAGTATGCTAATCCTTCGCAGCTGGTCAAATGAAAGTTGATTTTCTTTAAGGCCATCTCAAAATACATTATGGAATCCATTATATATCATCCATTCACCTTCACGGAATTTTTCATGCAGTGAAAACTCACTCCCCGTTTCCGTTGGGTGTTTTTTTTTTGAAAACTCTCGTTCTCCCTTGGGGCTTCCAAGCATACCAGGCAGGATCGATGAAATTGGGATCCTGCAAAGGTGCTGGTGTGCCAACCACCGGTGGTGGTGGAGGTGCTGAGGCCTCGCCGGAGGAGTTGCTGAGGACTCACCCCCAGCGTTTGGTTGGCTGTTTCAGTGTTTCATACGACTCATACCGTAGGTACCTTAAAACAACCAGTTGAAAAATTGGATGGATGTTTGGTGATTTGAAACAACCATTTTTTATGTAATGATTTGGTTCATCATCCAATTGAATCCAATTGAAACAACCATTTAGAAACAGATGTTTCAGGTTCCAGGTACTTAATAGTACAAAAACAATCAAAGATGTACAGTATACCCACCAAAAGACAAAATTAAAAAGCATCAGGGGAAGGTTTCACATTGTTGCCGCTCAAAATGATGGACCCCAGATTGGGAAAGTTGGAATAGACATGACCAAACTGTTTGGAGAATTCTTGAGGACTCAAGAGTACAATTGGAAGCAACCAAGCGGTAACATGAGCAAGATATTCGCAGGCTATCAGATATTTCTAGCTAGCAATGCTCAAAAAATTCCCAAACATCCGAGTTTTTGATGAGTTTTTACTTGTAAAAAACACAACGAATACACGCCTTGGTCGTGGAATCTTGCACCTTAGGAGAAGGTTTTTAATGGCAGTGAAATGGGAAAACGGCCTGCCACATTTGAAAAATGTATGATTCAATGTATGTGAAATGTAAACATGCGACTCAAATCTAGGCTTCAAACCATATTGTCTGTGGTGCTCATGGCACAATAACTTTAGCTAACAATCAGCTAGCTGAAAAAAATGTGACCTCTCCCCAGAAAGATTGTTATTTTGGACTGAAGGAGGTGTCAATGTACCTTGAATATAGTCTCATCATTCTTTCGGTCTTTCTACAGATTCATGTGATTCGCTCGGTGTTTCACACTGCGTAAAGTTGCCGAAAATAACTCTGCCAGCTTCGGAAATTCTCTTCAATCAGTTGTTGCACTTGTTATTTGACTTCTGATTTTCATGTTCACTGGCGATGAAAGAAACTGCAGCCATGCAGGCTGCAGGTGTAATGGGATGTGAATGGATGGTGCCTGCCTAGACTTATGTCATCTCATGTCCGAGTCCATACCTCTCCATTGCCAAAATCTTCCAAAATCTGTTTCTGTGTAGGTGTGCACCTCCAGTCAATCTTCAGATCCCCTGATTGGTTAAAAGAGTCAGGAAATGAGCTGTAGATTATCGTAGATTCACACGTGGCATATGAAATCATCTAAAATCATCTGAAACCTGATTATCACCTCTTACAAATGTAGAACTAGTTTGCCTTCTGCACAAGTGCAACAGTTACTTTAAATATAGCTGTAATCGGCTGTAATCTAACGATGAAAGAAACTGGTATTGGCAAAAAGCGGTGCTGCCAAAGCAGTCTTGCCAAATCTCATGTTTGGAAACAAGTAACCAATGAGTCAATAGCAAACCCTTGAAAGGTATCATTCCATGATTTCTCCCTGCGCTTTCTTTTTCTCAGACGTTTTGCATCAGCACAGTGTTTAACGCCGATGCTTCAGGGCTCCCCTCGAAACGAGCCCGTTGACATCCTGTATAGATGGACATTAGATTCACTTCCACAGTTGGATAACCGTTAGTCAGCTGGAGATTCGAGATTCGTGGTGGTTTCTAGATATTTATTATATCCTTTTGGAAGGTATTTGAAAGCTAGGCTGGCTCTCAGCCATCATCATCCATATGATGGAGAGGCCCTGCAGCGTCAAGGAGAGACCGGTGACCAGAAAACATGGATGCTGGGAAAGCTTGGGAAAGGGTCCTCCAATGGTGAGTGAAATCATTACAAAAGCTGATCAATAAGTGATCAATGCATATTAATAATGATCATAGAGGATGATAAAATGGCGACAACAAGTGATGGTATCAGCTATCAGATTGTGATGGTGATATGATACTGTAATTCATGATAATTTAAGGACACATGAACATGAATAGAAAAGGATTGCATATGACGAACAAGGACGCAAATGACCATTCAGGTATAAGAAAGGATAATAAATATACACATGGAATGCAAATGCAATGTGCATGAACACTCAATTATTGGGACTTGCCAGGGCCCCTCAGTAGAATGCTCACGTCCTACTAAGTTTCTCATCATTTCCAGAAACCATTTTAGGCAACAAGTGATTCATAGCCTGATGAGGTTGAACCTCCCCCAAAGATGGAAAATGATGGCCTCCTTAAACCCCAAAAGAAAAAAAAACAAGCCGAAACTCAGAGCTTAAATCCTAAGGATCCCTGGCATGTCAGTTAAAGTGGCGTTTGTGTGGTACCAAAATCATGTATAGTTTGCCTGTTGAAAGTCTTTTCGATCGGCTCAAGTTCGGAAGTTTCACCAAGGCATAACAAAGCCCAGGTTTTTTCCGTGCCGGCATGCCTGCTCCTTCTGCGGGATTCTGAGCGTGATCGGCTTCTATCCCGTCTTCTCCTGGGGAAGCTGAACTGGTTAAACATATTTCAACCATATGTTTGACTGGTGAAGAATCCAGTGTTCAGCTCGAACCAAAACCTCAGTTGATCCATCCAATTTTGTGCATCGGTTCTGCTTTTTGGAAACTGACCATGAAAAAAATGAGAACGGCTTTTTTCGGTGATTGGGGAAAAAGAACCATTTTTTTTCTCAGCAAGTTCTTTGAAGCCCCTTTTGAAACCAGATCCAATTTATAAATCGTACCTTCATTTAGCCACCAACTCTATCACTGTCAATATTCAATTTCATTTCATCCTCCAGGTAGAAAATGTTCCCTGCTAGAACTGAAAACGAGGCCTCGTGAAAAGTTTACAGCTCTCCCATGTCAAGCACTACTTGTTTCGATGGTTTTTCCGCTTCCAACCAATGACTTCCAATATCACCATTTGGTTTCAGTGGTGCAATCATCATGACCTTCATACTGATTTCAGATTTATTGTACTGTATAGTATATCAAATACTATCAATTAGTTTCAGTGATATAATTTATAACTACATTAGATTCTTAGATGGCTGTTCAGCTACAAGCACACCTAACCAAGCATCCCGTTATCCTCCGTTTTTCCCAGCCCAGAATTTCCTATCGCGGCTTCGACTGCGCCGACTGCGGCTCCGTCTGGCATTCGGAAATCCGACCGACAAAAAAGCAACCGTGTATGGCCACTGGGATAAAACATGGGAATTTCCATGGTAATTATCCACTCTTCCGTTGGTCACTGAATTGGTTGAAGTTCTGAAAAAATATCTATGCAGGACCTGTCATATTAAAACTTAATTCAAGCGAAAATGTGACCCCAATGAAAAACAATGGAAAAAATGACTTGGACTCTGAGATCAGAAAAAAAACACCCAGTTCTACTGGAGGAAACACCTCCTGCTAGAGCTCCTCCTCCGACGACTTCTGCTACGCCTGAAGGTTTTTGAAGGAAAAATGGTGAGGCTAACAGCAGTGTCATGGGATATATTACAACGGGTTGGTGGTTTCAACCCATCTGAAAAATATGCTCGTCAAAATGGGTTCATCTTCCCCAACTTTCGGGGTGACAATAAAAAACATTTGAGTTGCCACCACCCAGACAAATATGCACAATTCAATCCAATTTAGAGGGAGGTTGGTCTCCTTTCGGTGTGGGAATAGACTTGTCCAATCTCAGAATCTTAGAGGTAGACACCGGCCTTCGCCCCCTGGCTTGAGCTCCTCCTCCTGTGGCCGGAGAATGCCACTGAAAATGTCATTAGATACGTTTTGCAAATCAACTTTGCTAAACAGCCAAACATGACTTTCAAGCATCATTCCCAACTAATCAACCATAATCAACCATCGACCTGCAGTTGATTCATTGCTATGGTGGATTCCGATAAACTCGGAGGACGCTCCTCCACCTTTGCCTTTAGAGAGCTCAACGTTCAATTTCTTGCCCTGTCAGGTCGTGGTTCGTGGATGTCATTCAAAAAGATCCTTTCATCGTAGATCCGGAAAATGTAACATGGATATCTTTTTTGTTGGATCTTTCATTAATATACACCATCATTCATACAACTATACTTGAACAATTGTAATTAACTAATATAATATAGTCTAATGTAATTGTCATTTATATTGTAATTGTATATAAATCGCGAGAAAAGAAGGAGAGAGCTTGAATAAGTGTGTTTGTGCGTTCATTTACATCTTCGCTTTGTCTCTGGGTTTTGTTGCCCGTCCTGACCCCCCCCCTATGACATGCTTCACCTGGAACTGTTCGCCGTCCATGCCTTCAATGGCTGCTAGGGCCTACATCACACAAATAAAACAAAAGTTCTCTTGCCACAGTAAACATCAGCAACAGAATCCAAAGGTTCTGCGACTGCTTCTTCCCTCCAGGCTCTCACTGAAAAGTTGCACAATAAGCTTCTCACATCTTTGTAGGTCTCGTACGTGACAAAAGCAAATCCTCGCAACCAAAACGGTTTTGAAGGTCACAAATCACTCAGCATGCAACTCTATGTTGCTCCAAAAAATCTCCAAAATACCCAGCCTGGTGGTTGCCTCGATACCCAAACTTCCACAATGTCACCATACTTTTTGAACTTTCGTGCGAGATCCTGGCACAATGATCACTCCATGAATCTGCTGAAAAACCTATTCCTGTACCGAAAGATCCTGGCAGGATAAATGTGAATATCCCTGGATATTTCGAAATACGCTTAACTTTAATGCAGTCATCTTATTCTTTCATGATTCAAAAAAACGTGGCTCTCTTGAGCTTTGAGAAGGTGCTGGTTTATGCGTTTCTTCCCACCAATTTATCCTCAAAAAATCCAATGAATTTTACTGCAAGAAGTACCCCAAGTTCAAGACGCCTCCTTCTCGGGGACAATCTCCCTGTCAAGGTTGCCCACATAAATCCTGCCATTTTTGATCGAAACGTTGATGCTGCCCTTGAAAAGGGCATATTCATCTCTGAAAGTCAGCTATAACCAGTTAAAATGGATATCCGGATACTGTATCAACAAAATATCAGAGTTCTCATATATATATATATACACTGTATATAATATTCATCTCTGAAAGTCAGCTATAACCAGTTAACATGGATATCTGGATATCAACAAAATATCAGAGTTCTCACTGTATATATATATATATAGAGAGAGAGAGAGAGAGACTAGGTCAAAATATATAGAAGATCATTGGAAGTATAGATGTCCGTAGCGTGTACAAAACATGGCAGTTTTGTGGAAATCTCCCAGGCACCTTGTTGGCATCTCCTGTGTCGAACCGGCGACCGACCTCAACGGTTGTGGAGTTCTTGAACCCGATTGAGCCGAAATGGTTCCAACGTTCCAAGAGGAAACGACGAAAGCAATGGCCTTCCCCAATATTACCCGGAACTTTTTGAATTGTTGGATATCTACTACCCCCAACTCAAGAGTTCCCATTCTGATTTGAAGAGTTTCCAAGATTTCCAAGTGATCAAGTGATGCAATTGTGCTTTTTTCATTTTGTTTTCCTGGTCGCTGTGCACTTTGTCATGTTTTTAACTGCACAATATCTAACTTAAAACAAAAGGATGGGGATTGCTACAGTATCTCATGTCCTCTCCGGAGATGATGCTTCTTTGCTAAACAAAGTTGAACAAATTCTAAGACAAAGGGCCATGCCAGTCATATGGATGTGTCAAAGACGGAAAATGCAACAGCACAGGACCAGAAATGGTCTGGGAATGAATGATCATCCAAAAGTCAATATCTTGGCAAATTCTGAAGGGTCAATGGTCAATGTGTCACGCAATAGTATTATGCAGTATACAATATGGTGGCAAAAACTATCCGCCTGGTACTTTTGATTCAAAGAATAACAATGGGATTTTGAGAATAGCCCTTGAAGTGTTGCAGGGGCGCTCCCGGGAGCAAAATCAAACGCTTAGACTTAGACTCCTACTGTTGATGGTTCAGAAATCCGGCAAACCAGTTGAGGTTGGAATTTTATAATGTTGTTTAAATTGTTTACGTTTTTATACATCCCCAAGTGGTTTTCTTAAGGATTTCTGAAGCATCCAAGAGTATTTGAGAATCGCCATGCTTGGGGTTTTACCCCAACCCCAACTTTCCGGATCCTGTGCTGTGAAACAAGCCTTGCCAAACATCACTATACTTCCCTCGACGAAGCGCTTCCAAGCAGTCTGTGCTGAAGGCTATCGAGTCCGGTCGGTTTCCATGAGACCGTTCCTCAGCCTTTCGAAAGAAGTTACTGTCAGCCCAAACAGGGCAGTTCCCAAAAGTACTCTGTTTGATTCAAAGCACTTTAAGAAATTGAACATTTTCGTTGATTCGATATTTTTTGGAATATTTCTAAGTTTGACATAAGTCTCACCATGCCTTTGAATGGCTGAAACATGCAACAAAAACCATCATTTTTCTTGGAGAGATGCGGCCGGGAGCTGGAAAAACACATCCCAATGGGATTTTGCTGAACTCAACAACTCCTTGCAGTCCGTAGTGTGCGAGTTGTTGTTATCCTGCGAAATCATGGACAAATTGAGTCTGATTGGATGCCCGAAACGCAGATTTGGGCAAGATTCTTTTGTATCAGGGATAGATTCCACAGCATGGCAGCTAAAGAACTCGTTTTGCCGAGGGCGAGGGCATCGGCCAGTTACTTTGTCAATGTATCTTTAATGTATCTTTATAGATATACAGTCAGTAGTCAGTACTTGTTTTGGATGTTTTTTGATAAAGCATTCCCATCACAAGACCAAGGAACTTATCCATAAAACAGTACTCATCCAACAATTCGCGGCTGCTTTGGTTTCATTTTTTCACCCAAGTCACAAGCTTTGGTGAGGTTTTCACCTAGCAGATCTGCCTCGTTTCCTAAGATTTCAATGTTCCAAGAGATTGGAGGTTCTTGGTTGGCTTGTCCAACTGGGTCGGCTCATCCAACTGGGTCGGCTGGCCCATGTAGGACGTGAAGCCTCACAAGGAGATGTCGTGTAATTGGTCTCAAATCTCAAACAGTCTCTGCAAGAAAAATTCTAAACCAACCCTCCCAGGTTTTTGTTTCCAAACTCGAGCTGAAGAATGACAAGTTTAACCCTTTGGCTCCCAGGCACCCGGCTATCCCTTGTGATAGAGGACCGTGCACGACGTTCCAAATTCGAGGCGTGCAAATCGGAGATCAAACTATTGAAGGCTCCCCGCCTTATGGACGAAAACGGGGCGTCATTTGACATTTGACCCATGGATTTTTGGTGCTTTCAACTTTCAAACATCTAAAAAAAACCTGTGTATCCCCCATGTAAAATGAAAAAAAACCTGATGTACGGATTTTTCAGTCCTTATCATAATATCAGACATACCCAAACGCATACTGACTGGTACAATGCCACGCAAAAGGCATTGTACTGTCACCTTGTAGGAAGTGAGTTCGCAGTCAGATCCCATGATTTTAATGCTCCTGTTTCTGGACCAACGCATCCAACACCAACACCACCACAACAGCAACTGCAACTGCAATAGCACGACAATCAGAAAAAATAAAAGCAAAAACAGAACACCGACATAAGACCAACTTGTATCAACTTGTTGCAATTGAGGCAATGCCTCTGACTAACATCTACACGTGAAGATTCTTAATTTTTATGTATGTGTATATACATGCATATACTATATATACAGAATTCTTTCTTGAATTTCACGGCAAAAAAAAATTGAGTGCATGTCCCAGATGCGCTGCAAGACCTTTGGTTTGCCACTGCGCAAGTATGGCACAAACCAGGTTCGCCGCCCCGTAACTTGCCATAATCACTGTCAGGGAGGTATCTTCAGGCCACAGGGAGGCACACACGGGTCCAAGTGAACCCGCAGCATACAGGATGCTGTGCGCTGTTGAACGCACATGTGTTGGAAATGCTGTAGGTGTCAACACCCATGTGATGGAGATGGCACCCATAGATGCAGCACGTAAAATAAAGGCAAAGGTCCCCAGTAGCAGTGCTGGTGCTTTCAAGATATGCGCAATCACCACAGCGATGCATGCCAAGGTACTAAAGAGATAGAACCATGGTTGCAGGGTGTGCACAGAAATTCGCCACGCCAAACACATGGCAAGAGTGACTCCAAAGATTTCTCCCAAGCAGGAGAAGACCAGCTCCCCATAATTCATGGAAGATCCAGAATCAGCAAAGATCAAGGCACTTCCCAAAGAAGCACCATAGTATCCAAAGAGTCCGAACCACCAAATAATACCTGCTGTTTTTTCAAGCACCCTTGAATCAAAGTTTGTCTCCATCGATATCAGAAAATCCCAATGATAGTTGCGATATACAGGACTCACAATCAAAACAAAGTCCGAAAATTCTAGTGACATGTAAATGCAAAAAACATAATTGCCGAAAAAAAAAACGACCAATTACAAGCAATAACCCATGATAACCGATATACAGAATCTAAATACTTTCAGTTTTAGCATGCTGCGGGCCCGGCCATTTTTACAGCACAAGAAGTCAAGGTACCCAGGGAAAGTAAGCTCCTTCGCAGTGATGGAACCTCATCTACCAAAACACCGAAGGGGGTAAGAAATAACCCAAATGCCCCTTTTTTTGCTTGGAAAAGACCTTGTTTTGGAGGGTTCAACAACCAAAATAATGGACAAACAGGTTCCGGGTATGTGTATATATATTTTTTCTATCTTTTTTTGAAAAATGTAATCAGGATGACTCCTCTTTCCGAAACTTGACATTTCGGAATGATTACCCTCCAGAAAGCGAACATATATCCCACCTTGGGAAAAAGAAAATCATTTTAGTTCTCTGGAAGGTATCTCAAATAACTTGATGTGGGTGTTTCCAAAAATAGGGGTACCCCAAAATGGATGGTTTATAAATAGACGTTTCGAAAGGGTGTTCGTTTACTCTTAAATCCCACAATCATGGAAGTGGAAAATGGGTCCCTCAAATATTAGTTTCCTTTCATTTAGGGTAATTTTCCACTTCCATGATCATGGGAGAAAGGGTACTTTAAAAATCAACTTGCCAACCAAAGGAACTAAGAGTTCCTTGCAGGATGGATCTTCCTCCCTTGCATACGAGACCAAGGCCATGTTGCTCAAATCCTGCAAATCTCATCAGCTCAAATCAGTCTTCCATCATGAGAGATGAAACCCATACTGTTAGACTCAAAAATTGAATCATCTTCCAGTGAATCTTCCAGTTCCAAATATAATAATGTGTATATAATATATTACAATAATGCGTCACATTTATGGCAGTTGCTAATTGATCTTACTTTGCTAAAGGGAATGTGAATCTCGGCATCTTCACGTCTCCTTGCCATTGATCTGGCCCATCCTTTGTAGTACCTGCCAGGCTTCATAATCATAGCCACGATCCAAGAGCCACATAGGACTTTCCTGGAAAGTGCGGTAAAATCCATTTGTTCCACATTGGTTTTTATTCATCTCATCTACTGTACATTGGACTATAATCTTAATTCTGACTTACAAACAAATCCACCATGGAAGATTGAAGTGGACTAAGATCGCCGGTTGCGAGAATCAAAAGCTTGAATCAGGGAAAAAATGGTATCTGAAAAGATCTAGAAAGGACATAAGGATCTAAACAAACTCTTAAAGAAAAGTGAGGCGGTTCCGTGCCAATGCGTGCCTGATGCAATGAAAAAAAGGTTCCATCAAAATAAGAGTATGATGAGTATAATAGTGGCAATTTACCACTTACACGATCATATTATCAGAAAATATCTGAAAAGCAAGAGTAGTGGGAGAAGCAAAGTCGCTTCATGATATCCGTGAACCAGCGTCAAGACAATCTGAACAGGTGGGCCGATCGCATGTGCATCATGTGCATGTTATCATCATTCCATCGTGGTGGTAACGCAGCGGCCCATCTCCTCCAGGAAGAAGTAGCCCATACAAGCGAGTAGGATTGGTACAGCACTGAGAAGCAAGTAGATCCTTCGGCAACGCCGGAAGATGTTTTTTGCACCGTGTTTCCATGATTATTTCCCAAATCTGTGCGACGTGAACTATCTCATTCTTCACGAAGATTCACAGGATACTCAATATACCAAAGCTAAGTTGAGCCGGAACTCAGCATATCTCAAGAGGTTGTCCCCAAGATAAGCATCGCTTCTTTGGGTGTTTCTGAATGGGTGGGATTTCTCCCCCATCGAATCTGGCGAATCACACCTCCAGCCCAAAGGCTCGATCACAAAGGCAGCCAAAACATTTGAATACAAAGTCCCCAGCCTGAGACTGGTGGAACCATGGTTCCGTCGAGACTGAGACTGAAATTTTTGTCCATTTTTTGTTTGGTGGTCATATGTGTTGGTTGGTTGAAGGTGTTAGCTTAGCTTTTCATGTCAAGGTTTACTCAAATTTTGTGATTTAGTCTCAAATACTAGAAGTTTAGATAAACAAAGAAGTAAATGTACTGGAAAGTCATAGTCATAGTAATTTCATATTCATCTGAATCATCTGTATAAATTAATTAACCTTCATCTACTTCATATTCTATTTAGATATCTGGTTTGTCAATCTAAAATCTAAAAATCACTGAAGCACAACCTCTCCACCGAGATTCGTCCAAAAATATTCAATGGCGAAGCAAACGCTCGCAGAACTCCTTTCTGGCACACTCTCCTCGGTGCGGTTGGTTTTCGAAAACGCACAGCGTTTGCATGCTCCAAACGGGGAGGGGCGGACATCAAGCATGGCTGTGCGGATGGTATCAAGTATCATCATCTTTTGATGATGTCAATCTGGATTTACTACGAAGATCCACCAAGCATCTGCCAGGTTGTCGAATGGAACGACAATACCTCCAATTGCTAGGCCAACCAAAGCCCGCGCCATCACAAGCCAAAAATACGTTGGAGCTGCAGCGGATAGACAGCCCGTGATCAAGAGGAACATGTTAGCCAACAAAAAGGTCTGCCTGTGGGCTGAAAAAAGCCACTTTGGTCGATGGCTGAGATACAAAGATGATCAAAGTTTCACAAATATCAAGCACGCGCAGCGTCTCAAGCAATGACAAAAATAGATACAAGCATATCAGCCACAAGTCACATTTGATAAAACTTTGGGAGCAAGTTCGATTTGATATTTTTTTTTGGCATTTCTTGGACTTGACTTCTAATTCGTTCACATGATTTTTGCCCCGTTTTTCCTCAGTCTTTTGCCGTGGACCCGCCTACGACCCAAGTGATCAGATAAGCAGCCCCAAATCCAGCTGCCAAGCCTAAATAGTGGGAGAGACAATGGTTGGACGATGAGAGGTATGGATATTCATTGTTAACGTGATACTTATATGATACTAATGTACTAATATGCCTAATTTATACTAATACGCCTAAATATGTCTTAATGCTGTTCAGTTGAGTGTTGAAATCTCTAATATGGATGATGGGATGATGGGATTGTGGATATATGTGGATATAGTTGAAGCATTCGTGGGGTCACAACTCTTTTGGGATGTTTTCGAACTTTGGTAATCCCGGATTCTTTGAGCATGTCAAGTTTGAGACTCCAGAAGGACTTTAAGAAACACTCCTTTTGCCAAGCGACAACTTTGTGCTAAATACGCTGGTGGACAAGGCATTGATTTGCCAGCCTGTATCATCTGGTGCGCTGAAGAACGCATGGGGATGTGTGTATGTATATTATACATACACACAAAGAACACCTACTTGAACTTGTTATTGCAACCCTTACCTTGCTAGTCTCTTGAACTCCCTGGGTTGCCTGTTCACTTGGACCCAGTGAGGTGACATGTCTCCCTGCCTTCTATTCCAGGCCATTCCTCTTTCACTTTCTCCATCAAAAATGTAATAACACCTGCATTGAAAACAATGGCCATCCGAATCCAAAGTGTGTCTAGGGAGCAACTAAAATGCCTGTTGAGAGAACAGAAGAAGCCTGATGTAATCACATCTTGCACAGAAAAACCTGGTGCAAGATCACACTGACGGACTGACATACAGCTTCTGTGCATTTTGGCCCAGACACCAACTTCAATGGCATCTGCCATGAAGCCAAAACCTGCAATGACCAGCAGACATACTTGGAAGCGTCCAAAACCGATAAAGTCCTCAGCCAATTCAATCAAAATGTCCAGAAGACGTCTAAAACCACAGGCCGCCACTAAAGACAAAGTGGATGTGCCACAATAATTGACCGCAGCAAGGGCGATTTTATGAACAAGCAAGATGATAAGTGTCCAAGTTCAGCCTGCCATAACCATATCATATCTGCATTAAACAACCAATTATCCACCCGAGGAGACAGAACAACGGACTGCTAATCTGCCAGCTCAGAAACAAAGATATCCGCAATGCTTTTCTCTTCCATGACAAGCCAATGGCTCAAAGGATGACAAGCGACAAATCTGTGAAAAATCTTGAAGGTCTGGGCAAGGTATCGACTGCGGTGCACATCATTGCTGTTCTTTGTGGGATCGAAATCGCTGGTTCAATGAAGCGGTTTGAGAATTTGCAATGCAACGACTCAATGTGCTGACAGCAAAGCATTTTTGGTAGGAAGGAGAATCCTAAAGAATCTAAATTCAGCCTCTTTGCCACATTTGCTTCGTAGGTTTTGAATGGTTTTGACATCAGGCTGTCACATCATCCTTCGAGCCATAGTTCGCGAGCGCGATGGTTCACAAAAATCCCAGAAACGCTTGGTTGTCAAAACTAGAAACCCTGGGACTACGTAGTTTTCCATCCAAAATTTGCTGCAGTTTACAGGACAGTAATTCGTCTTTATTATAGAACCGATATAGAATCCTTTTTCCAATTCTCTACTCTACGGAGAGATGCGCTGTTTTGCATGCCACCTGATGCAGCGGAATCTGTTCAAAGGTCTTACTGTATCTGCCAGCTATTGCCAAGGCGGTCAAAGTTGCATTTCCACCCATGCAGGGCCACTACAGTCATTTCATTTGTTCAAAAAAAGGACGAAAAAACGATGAAGCCAAAATATATCAGAATATGATCCAAATATGACTTATCTTTGCTGGTTAATATGCAGAAATCAAGAAGACCCAACAGGACACGGAAAAGGAAAAGAGAGAGTTTCGGTTTCGCTTGTTTGCAACCCCTCACTCCACATAAGCAGCATCTCTTGACAGTCCTCATGTCTTGAAGTTCTCCAAGATTGTTGCCGTGTTTCGAAACTCCTGGGCATTCGAAGCTTCAGTGAACTTTAACATCGTTCAACTATCTGCTCCTTGATGTAGTTCAAGTCATGCCGTCTGCCAGAGGCACATTTCGAATGTAGCTCTTGAAAATAGAGAATTTGATCAACCATTTCCCCTTCGCGGGAGTTGATTTCAGGTTCCATAATGGCTACAACCCCCGAAAGTTTAACAGCAAAACGCCCCTGCAAAATGATGGAGTTGGAAGACGATCCTTCCTTTCCTATGCCGTTTTGTGGTAACTTTTTTTCGGGGCGAAGTGCTGGGAACCTCCAACTTCCAGGGGGGTAAATCCATGAGCGTTCCAACTTCCATCGGGGTTTCTAGCTGAGTTCTCGAACCCAATAGTCCATGCCAAGCCAACTGAGGAACATTTCAGCAACCATATGCCTGGGATCGGTTCCGAAAAGAACAAATGTGATCCAAAGGATTCAAAACAAAGCTGACTGGTTGATGGTTGAACCCCAACCCATTTGAAAAAAATGCGCAAGTCAAATTGGAGCATGAAACCCCAAATAGGGATGGAAAATTGAGAAATATTTGAGTTGCCACCACCTAGAAAGGAATGGTATGTCCTCCTGGACAAAGGTGGTAATATGATCAACTGCCCAAATCTAAAAAGCACCTGGGAACTGCATCGTTGTGTCACTTGATCTAAAAATGTTCTTGCCATATGCATGAACGCACACTTTACACAACGCACCAAAACAAGCACATGAAGTGTGATATTCAGATTTGAGATTTGAGGATATTCATGTATTCCTGTATATCCTACATGGACGTCCTGATCACATCAAAGTAGGGAAATTGAACCATCAGTTTCACATGGAGATTCTCTACTCACAGCAGCAGGCAGGCAAGGGCCTTGATGTATGCCACGAATGACTTCGGAGTTCATTCCAGAGGCTTGGCATGTTCAGAATGTACCTCCAAAACAAATCCGATCCGGGAGACTCCGGATTTCCGTTTTGGGGCCGTTGACTGGAGATTTGATTCATATATTGCAAGCATGTTGAACAAAAAAAGGTGATTTCAGAATCATCTATAGGTATCAACTATGTATGATATTGTATGATTAATTTCCAATATATTCTGGAGACTCTCTGATTGCTATCTTTTTTACCAGTCCGCAATGTCGTCCCTTCATGTATCGAACCGCCTCGTGGCGGCTCTGGCACAATCCACTTCAGGATCTAATTGACGAGCAGAACCCTCGATGCTCAGCCTTAGATTCATCCCCGAGGCAACAACTAACAACTAAGAAAGCATCAAACTGAGAGGTCCATACATACCCAACAGGGTCCATGTGAGAGTTGTATCAAGTCCGACCTTGGGGATTCGGAGTTGGTGGGTACCAACCGTGGGAAAAGTTGGAGACAAAAAATGCCACGTTGCCACTGCAAATTTGCAAATTTCTCAAATCATTCTCAAATTTGCAAATGAACCTCTTCAAGAAAATTTCTTGCTTTGCAATTGACTATGTTTTAAAAATCTGCATCCAATTTTCAATAATTTTCCTCGATTTACACACTTCACATTGATGTTAGACCGTAAATAGACATACATATCACATACCAATCCAATCCGTATGCTCCTTTAGAACTCCAGTACTATCGATAACACTGGAGCGATCTAAGCTGTTCTACGTTGTAATGGCGGACCAGTCGAAGGGCTTCTAACACAGAATCGCTCACCTCGCATCTAAACAAAACGCCGGCAGATTCCACTCGCGTCTTTTTCAAACTAGAAAATGATGGAAACTTGGTACTGTTGATGGAAAAAATCCTGCTCCACCTGGGATGTAAATAATGGGATAAACTGGATCAGGGTTTCTTCCATCAACAGTACCACCTACTGTTTCGGCATGGGAATCCAAATCTACCCCCTCCCCAAAAAAAACAAAATGGAAGAAAAACACATGTCGCCCCGTACGCGCAAAAAGTCTTCGGCATATAATTCTGCCAATTTTTCATGTCCCGATTTCCAATTGTTCATGGTTCTAGTTGTTCCATCACCATTGCAAGTTCACCTTAGGTCATTTCATGTCATTCAAGACAACTTCACCATTTTTTTACACCTTGCCTGGACGAAACCATCTTCGTAGACCTGTTTCCTGCAGTGGTCAGAAAGTTTCGGAAATGGGCCAGGTATGACCATGTCACCCATGACAGCCTGGACTTTTCAAGAATGAATTGTGGTGTAATGGATGCATTTCAGACTGTCAATGCTTGAGATTTGTTTGTTTTGAGCACAGCCTCTCAGCATGCTTGATAGTACCTACAGATCTACGGGAGCTTCTTGCATCCTGTACATAATATATACGTACTATATATATTATATATAATACTTATATAACTAATTCATATCCCGTACATATATGTAAACATATGTAACCTGTATGTGGCAAATGTATACTTTGCAAATCTTCGGGACCCACCGACGACCAACCAAAACGGCAAGTTTCACAGGTCGTTTTTTGGGTTGCAACGGGTGAAAGTTGAGGCCTGCAATCTCGAAAGGCCTTCGCCAGGCCTTGTTTGAAGGCTTGTGGATCCTGCGGGAAGAACCGGGTAGAGCCATTATAATGACGATGATGATGATGATGATGATGATGATGATGACGATGATGATGATGATGATGATGACGACGATGATTGTTGTCATTATTGATCATAATCAGTGCAAACTAGGCAGCCCATTTAAGCTTTCTGCAATTTTCTGAACTGTGCAGTACATTCATTCTGAGTCATTCTCAATCGCATCATTCAAATCTGCCAGAATCAGTCAATTACTTACTAGCATTGACATAAAGCACATCTTCCCTCCAGTGTCGCTTTTGTGGCTCCTTGCAATTTGAGGTGTCAGGGCTCTGTTTGTACAGAATTTCTGCTGCCTTACGCCATCCACAGTCTGGAAGCAAATGGTCCAAACAAACTGTCCGGCCCCACTGAGTGAGATACTCTATAGAAGTCTCCATAGATAATGGCAAGAGCCAAAGATCGCAAGGCCTGAAGGGGAATGCAACATCTAATACATAGCTTTTCCAAAATACCCCCTACACCTCATGGGGTCATGGGATACAGCAGGCTTTCTTGAAGCGGTCTTCCCATGCCTCCACTTTGTCCCGTGGCAACGGAATAGCAAGACCTCTGGCAGGTAGCGGTCGGAATCCATTAGAGCTGTGATCACCCGACTTTTGTTCATCTCAAGGTTCGATTCAATTGCCTGCATCCAAAATGATGAGCTCAAAGGGTGGACTGTATGATCCTCAGTTGCCCGATCCCTTGCTTCTGAAAGGGATTCCACAGTTTGAAATGTGCACAGAGCTTGTGACTGTGGCCCCCAAAAAAACAGCATCAGCTCAATTGGTCAATGCTAGAGTGACACTGGTCCTTGACATGCTTTGGGAATCACAGTCAACCTAAACAAGATAAACATAT